>WPIO01000508.1:0-34035 GCA_009760855.2 Cristatella mucedo | reverse complement strand
GTAGAAAGTTCAAATCTGCATATCGGAGCGTGTGCTGGCTTGCAGCAGAGTGCTGCACCTTGTTTAAAGCATTTCGCACGTAAATAACACGTTTCGCACCAATTCGCAGCAGATCGCGGAATATGTAGAAACTTCAAATCTGCATGTCGTAGCGTGAGCTAGCTTGCTGGAAGCAGAGTGCTGCACCTTGTTTAAAGCATTTCGCACGTAAATAACACGTTTCGCACCAGTTTGCAGCAGATCGCGGAATATGTAGAAACTTCAAATCTGCATGTCGGAGCGTGGCCTTGCTGGCAGCAGAGTGCTGCACCTTGTTTAAAGCATTTCGCACGTAAATAACACGTTTCGCACGAGTTCGCAGCAGATCGCGGAATATGTAGAAACTTCAAATCTGCATGTCGGAGCGTGAGCTTGCTGGCAGCAGAGTGCTGCACCTGTTTTAAAGCATTTCGCACGTAAATAACACGTTTCGCACGGTGGCTTGCAGCAGAGTGCTGCACCTTGTTTTAAAGCAATTCGCACGTAAATAACACGTTTCGCACCAGTTCGCAGCAGATCGCGGAATATGTAGAAACTTCAAATCTGCATGTCGGAGCGTGCGCTTGCTGGCAGCAGAGTGCTGCACCTTGTTTAAAGCATTTCGCACGTAAATAACACGTTTCGCACCAGTTTCCAGCAGATCGCGGAATATGTAGAAACTTCAAATCTGCATGTCGGAGCGTGAGCTGGCTGGCAGCAGAGTGCTGCACCTTGTTTAAAGCATTTCGCACGTAAACAACACGTTTCGCACGAGTTCGCAGCAGATCGCGGAATATGTAGAAACTTCAAATCTGCATGTCGGAGCGTGAGCTTGCTGGCAGCAGAGTGCTGCACCTTGTTTAAAGCATTTCGCACGTAAATAACACGTTTCGCACGAGTTCGCGGCAGATCGCGGAATATGTTGACACTGCAAATCTGCATGTCGGAGCGTGTGCTTGCTCCCAGCAGAGTGCTGCACCTTGTTTAAAGCATTTCGCACGTAAATAACACGTTTCGCACCAGTTCGCAGCAGATCGCGGAATATGTAGAAACTTCAAATCTGCATGTCGGAGCGTGCGCTGGCTGGCAGCAGAGTGCTGCACCTTGTTTAAAGCATTTCGCACGTAAATAACACGTTTCGCACGAGTTCGCAGCAGATCGCGGAAAGTGTAGTAACTTCAAATCTGCATGTCGGAGCGTGTGCTGGCTGGCAGCAGAGTGCTGCACCTTGTTTAAAGCATTTCGCACGTAAATAACACGTTTCGCACGAGTTCGCAGCAGATCGCGGAATCTGTAGAAAGTTCAAATCTGCATGTGGGAGCGTGTGCTGGCTGGCAGCAGAGTGCTGCACTTGTTTAAAGCATTTCGCACGTAAATAACACGTTTCGCACGAGTTCGCAGCAGATCGCGGAATATGTAGAAACTTCAAATCTGCATGTCGGAGCGTGTGCTTGCTGGCAGCAGAGTGCTGCACCTTGTTTAAAGCATTTCGCACGTAAATAACACGTTTCGCACCGAGTTCGCGGCAGATCGCTGAATATGTAGAAACTTCAAATCTGCATGTCGGAGCGTGCGCTTGCTGGCAGCAGAGTGCTGCACCTTGTTTTAAAGCATTTCGCACGTAAATAACACGTTTCGCACGAGTTCGCAGCAGATCGCGGAATATGTAGAAACTTCAAATCTGCATGTCGGAGCGTGCCGCTGGCTGGCAGCAGAGTGCTGCACCTTGTTTAAAGCATTTCGCACGTAAATAACACGTTTCGCACCAGTTCGCAGCAGATCGCGGAATATGTAGAAACTTCAAATCTGCATGTCGGAGCGTGCCCTGGCTGGCAGCAGAGTGCTGCACCTTGTTAAAAGCATTTCGCACGTAAATAACACGTTTCGCACGAGTTTGCAGCAGATCGCGGAATATGTAGAAACTTCAAATCTGCATGTCGAAGCGTGTGCTCGGCTGCAGCAGAGTGCTGCACCTTGTTTAAAGCATTTCGCACGTAAATAACACGTTTCGCACCAATTCGCAGCAGATCGCGGAATATGTAGAAACTTCAAATCTGCATGTCGGAGCGTGCGCTGGCTGGCAGCAGAGTGCTGCACCTTGTTTAAAGCATTTCGCACGTAAATAACACGTTTCGCACCAGTTCGCAGCAGATCGCGGAATCTGTAGAAACTTCAAATCTCCATGTCGGAGCGTGCGCTTTGCTGGCAGCAGAGTGCTGCACCTTGTTTAAAGCATTTCGCACGTAAATAACACGTTTCGCACCAGTTCGCAGCAGATCGCGGAATATGTAGAAACTTCAAATCTGCATGTCGGAGCGTGCGCTTGCTGGCAGCAGAGTGCTGCACCTTGTTTAAAGCATTTCGCACGTAAATAACACGTTTCGCACGAGTTCGCAGCAGATCGCGGAATATGTAGAAACTTCAAATCTGCATGTCGGAGCGTGTGCTGGCTTGCAGTAGAGTGCTGCACCTTGTTTAAAGCATTTCGCACGTAAATAACACGTTTCGCACGAGTTTGCGGCAGATCGCTGAATACGTAGAAACTTCAAATCTGCATGTCGGAGCGTGTGCTGGCTGGCAGCAGAGTGCTGCACCATGTTTAAAGCATTTCGCACGTAAATAACACGTTTCTCGCGGAATCTGTAGAAACTTCAAATCTGCATGTCGGAGCGTGCGCTGGCTTGCAGCAGAGTGCTGCACCTTGTTTAAAGCATTTCGCACGTAAATAACACGTTTCGCACGAGTTCGCAGCAGATCGCGGAATATGTAGAAACTTCAAATCTGCATGTCGGAGCGTGCGCTTGCTGGCAGCAGAGTGCTGCACCTTGTTTAAAGCATTTCGCACGTAAATAACACGTTTCGCACTAGTTCGCAGCAGATCGCGGAATATGTAGAAACTTCTAATCTGCATGTCGAAGCGTGTGCTTGCTGCAGCAGAGTGCTGCACCTTGTTTAAAGCATTTCGCACGTAAATAACACGTTTCGCACTTCGCAGCAGATCGCGGAATATGTAGAAACTTCAATTCTGCGTGTCGGAGCGTGCCCTGGCTGGCAGCAGAGTGCTGCACCTTGTTTAAAGCATTTCGCACGTAAATAACACGTTTCGCACCAGTTCGCAGCAGATCGCGGGATATGTAGAAACTTCAAATCTGCTTGTCGGAGCGTGTGGTAGCTCGCAGCAGAGTGCTGCACCTTGTTTAAAGCATTTCGCACGTAAATAACACGTTTCGCACCAGTTCGCAGCAGATCGCGGAATATGTAGAAACTTCAAATCTGCATGTCGGAGCGTGCCCTGGCTGGCAGCAGAGTGCTGCACCTTGTTTAAAGCATTTCGCACGTAAATAACACGTTTCGCACGAGTTCGCAGCAGATCGCGGAATATGTAGAAACTTCAAATCTGCGTGTCGGAGCGTGCCCTGGCTGGCAGCAGAGTGCTGCACCTTGTTTAAAGCATTTCGCACGTAAATAACACGTTTCGCACGATTTCGCAGCAGATCGCGGAATATGTAGAAACTTCAAATCTGCATTTCGGAGCGTGTGCTTGCTCGCAGCAGAGTGCTGCACCTTGTTTAAAGCATTTCGCACGTAAATAACACGTTTCGCACGAGTTCGCGGCAGATCACGGAATATGTAGAAACTTCAAATCTGCATGTCGGAGCGTGTGCTGGCTGGCAGCAGAGTGCTGCACCTTGTTTAAAGCATTTCGCACGTAAATAACACGTTTCGCACTACTTCGCAGCAGATCGCGGAATATGTAGAAACTTCAAATCTGCATGTCGGAGCGTGTGCTGGCTGCTGCAGCAGAGTGCTGCACCTTGTTTAAAGCATTTCGCACGTAAATAACACGTTTCGCACGAGTTCGCAGCAGATCGCGGAATATGTAGAAACTTCAAATCTGCATGTCGGAGCGTGCGCTTGCTGGCAGCAGAGTGCTGCACCTTGTTTAAAGCATTTCGCACGTAAATAACACGTTTCGCACCAGTTGCGCAGCAGATCGCGGAATATGTAGAAACTTCAAATCTGCATGTCGGAGCGTGTGCTGGCTGGCAGCAGAGTGCTGCACCTTGTTTAAAGCATTTCGCACGTAAATAACACGTTTCGCACGAGTTCGCAGCAGATCGCGGAATATGTAGAAACTTCAAATCTGCATGTCGGAGCGTGCGCTTGCTGGCAGCAGAGTGCTGCACCTTGTTTAAAGCATTTCGCACGTAAATAACACGTTTCGCACGAGTTCGCAGCAGATCGCGGAATATGTAGAAACTTCAAATCTGCATGTCGGAGCGTGCGCTTGCTGGCAGCAGAGTGCTGCACCTTGTTTAAAGCATTTCGCACGTAAATAACACGTTTCGCACGAGTTCGCAGCAGATCGCGGAATATGTAGAAACTTCAAATCTGCATGTCGGAGCGTGCGCTTGCTGGCAGCAGAGTGCTGCACCTTGTTTAAAGCATTTCGCACGTAAATAACACGTTTCGCACGAGTTCGCAGCAGATCGCGGAATATGTAGAAACTTCAAATCTGCATGTCGGAGCGTGCCCTGGCTGGCAGCAGAGTGCTGCACCTTGTTTAAAGCATTTCGCACGTAAATAACACGTTTCGCACGAGTTCGCAGCAGATCGCGGAATATGTAGAAACTTCAAATCTGCATGTCGGAGCGTGCGCTTGCTGGCAGCAGAGTGCTGCACCTTGTTTAAAGCATTTCGCACGTAAATAACACGTTTCGCACGAGTTCGCAGCAGATCGCGGAATATGTAGAAACTTCAAATCTGCATGTCGGAGCGTGTGCTTGCTGGCAGCAGAGTGCTGCACCTTGTTTAAAGCATTTCGCACGTAAATAACACGTTTCGCACGAGTTCGCAGCAGATCGCGGAATATGTAGAAACTTCAAATCTGCATGTCGGAGCGTGTGCTGGCTGGCAGCAGAGTGCTGCACCTTGTTTAAAGCATTTCGCACGTAAATAATACGTTTCGCACGAGTTCGCAGCAGATCGCGGAATATGTAGAAACTTCAAATCTGCATGTCGGAGCGTGCGCTTGCTGGCAGCAGAGTGCTGCACCTTGTTTAAAGCATTTCGCACGTAAATAACACGTTTCGCACGAGTTCGCAGCAGATCGCGGAATATGTAGAAACTTCAAATCTGCATGTCGGAGCGTGCGCTTGCTCCCAGCAGAGTGCTGCACCTTGTTTAAAGCATTTCGCACGTAAATAACACGTTTCGCACGAGTTTGCAGCAGATCGCGGAATATGTAGAAACTTCAAATCTGCATTTCGGAGCGTGTGCTGGCTTGCAGCAGAGTGCTGCACCTTGTTTAAAAAGCATTTCGCACGTAAATAACACGTTTCGCACCAATTCGCAGCAGATCGCGGAATATGTAGAAACTTCAAATCTGCATGTCGGAGCGTGCCCTGGCTGGCAGCAGAGTGCTGCACCTTGTTTAAAGCATTTCGCACGTAAATAACACGTTTCGCACCAGTTTGCAGCAGATCGCGGAATATGTAGAAACTTCAAATCTGCATGTCGGAGCGTGTGTGCTTGCTGGCAGCAGAGTGCTGCACCTTGTTTAAAGCATTTCGCACGTAAATAACACGTTTCGCACGAACTCGCGGCAGATCGCGGAATATGTAGAAACTTCAAATCTGCATGTCGGAGCGTGCGCTTGCTGGCAGCAGAGTGCTGCACTTGTTTAAAGCATTTCGCACGTAAATAACACGTTTCGCACGAGTTCGCAGCAGATCGCGGAATCTGTAGAAAGTTCAAATCTGCATGTCGGAGCGTGTGCTGGCTTGCAGCAGCGTGCTTAAAAAGCATTTCGCACGTAAATAACACGTTTCGCACCAATTCGCAGCAGATCGCGGAATATGTAGAAACTTCAAATCTGCATGTCGTAGCGTGAGCTTGCTGGCAGCAGAGTGCTGCACCTTGTTTAAAGCATTTCGCACGTAAATAACACGTTTCGCACGAGTTCGCAGCAGATCGCGGAATCTGTAGAAAGTTCAAATCTGCATGTCGGAGCGTGCGCTTGCTGGCTGCAGCAGAGTGCTGCACCTTGTTTAAAGCATTTCGCACGTAAATAACACGTTTCGCACGAGTTCGCAGCAGATCGCGGAATCTGTAGAAAGTTCAAATCTGCATGTCGGAGCGTGTGCTGGCTGCAGCAGAGTGCTGGACCCTTTTTAAAGCATTTCGCACGTAAATAACACGTTTCGCACCAGTTTGCAGCAGATCGCGGAATATGTAGAAACTTCAAATCTGCATGTCGGAGCGTGCGCTTGCTGGCAGCAGAGTGCTGCACCTTGTTTAAAGCATTTCGCACGTAAATAACACGTTTCGCACGAGTTTGCAGCAGATCGCGGAATATGTAGAAACTTCAAATCTGCATGTCGGAGCGTGAGCTTGCTGGCAGCAGAGTGCTGCACCTTGTTTAAAGCATTTCGCACGTAAATAACACGTTTCGCACCAGTTTTTCGCAGCAGATCGCGGAATATGTAGAAACTTCAAATCTGCATGTCGGAGCGTGTGCTTGCTGGCAGCAGAGTGCTGCTCCTTGTTTAAAGCATTTCGCACGTAAATAACACGTTTCGCACCAAATCGCAGCAGATCGCGGAATATGTAGAAACTTCAAATCTGCATGTCGGAGCGTGCGCTTGCTGGCAGCAGAGTGCTGCACCTTGTTTAAAGCATTTCGCACGTAAATAACACGTTTCGCACGAGTTCGCAGCAGATCGCGGAATCTGTAGAAACTTCAAATCTGCATGTCGGAGCGTGCGCTGGCTGGCAGCAGAGTGCTGCACCTTGTTTAAAGCATTTCGCACGTAAATAACACGTTTTCGCACGAAATAACACGTTTCGCAGCAGATCGCGGAATCGCGGAATAGTAAAACTTCAAATCTGCATGTCGGAGCGTGCGCTTGCTCCCAGCAGAGTGCTGCACCTGTTTAAAGCATTTCGCACGTAAATAACACGTTTCGCACGAGTTTGCAGCAGATCGCGGAATATGTAGAAACTTCAAATCTGCATGTCGGAGCGTGTGCTGGCTGGCAGCAGAGTGCTGCACCTTGTTTAAAGCATTTCGCACGTAAATAACACGTTTCGCACGAGTTCGCAGCAGATCGCGGAATCTGTAGAAACTTCAAATCTGCATGTCGGAGCGTGCGCTGGCTGGCAGCAGAGTGCTGCACCTTGTTTAAAGCATTTCGCACGTAAATAACACGTTTCGAGCCAGTTCGCAGCAGATCGCGGAATTTGTAGAAACTTCAAATCTGCATGTCGGAGCGTGCGCTGGCTGGCAGCAGAGTGCTGCACCTTGTTTAAAGCATTTCGCACGTAAATAACACGTTTCGCACGAGTTCGCAGCAGATCGCGGAATATGTAGAAACTTCAAATCTGCATGTCGGAGCGTGAGCTTGCTGGCAGCAGAGTGCTGCACCTTGTTTAAAGCATTTCGCACGTAAATAACACGTTTCGCACGAGTTCGCGGCAGATCGCGGAATATGTATGTAGAAACTTCAAATCTGCATGTCGGAGCGTGCGCTTGCTGGCAGCAGAGTGCTGCACCTTGTTTAAAGCATTTCGCACGTAAATAACACGTTTCGCACGAGTTCGCAGCAGATCGCGGAATATGTAGAAACTTCAAATCTGCATGTCGGAGCGTGAGCTTGCTGGCAGCAGAGTGCTGCACCTTGTTTAAAGCATTTCGCACGTAAATAACACGTTTCGCACGAGTTCGCGGCAGATCGCGGAATCTGTAGAAAGTTCAAATCTGCATGTCGAAGCGTGTGCTGGCTTGCAGCAGAGTGCTGCACCTTGTTTAAAGCATTTCGCACGTAAATAACACGTTTCGCACGAGTTCGCGGCAGATTGCGGAATATGTAGAAACTTCAAATCTGCATGTAGGAGCGTGCGCTTGCTGGCAGCAGAGTGCTGCACTTGTTTAAAGCATTTCGCACGTAAATAACACGTTTCGCACGAGTTTGCAGCAGATCGCGGAATCTGTAAAAAGTTCAAATCTGCATGTCGAAGCGTGTGCTGGCTTGCAGCAGAGTGCTGCACCTTGTTTAAAGCATTTCGCACGTAAATAACACGTTTCGCACCAATTCGCAGCAGATCGCGGAATATGTAGAAACTTCAAATCTGCGTGTCGGAGCGTGCCCTGGCTGGCAGCAGAGTGCTGCACCTTGTTTAAAGCATTTCGCACGTAAATAACACGTTTCGCTCCAGTTTGCAGCAGATCGCGGAATATGTAGAAACTTCAAATCTGCATGTCGAAGCGTGAAGCTGGCTGGCAGCAGAGTGCTGCACAGCTTGCTGCACCTTGTTTAAAGCATTTCGCACGTAAATAACACGTTTCGCACGAACTCGCGGCAGATCGCAAAATATGCAGAAACTTCAAATCTGCATGCATGAGCGTGCGCTTGCTGGCAGCAGAGTGCTGCACTTGTTTAAAGCATTTCGCACGTAAATAACACGTTTCGCACGAGTTCGCAGCAGATCGCGGAATCTGTAGAAAGTTCAAATCTGCATGTCGGAGCGTGTGCTGGCTTGCAGCAGAGTGCTGCACCTTGTTTAAAGCATTTCGCACGTAAATAACACGTTTCGCACCAATTCGCAGCAGATCGCGGAATATGTAGAAACTTCAAATCTGCATGTCGTAGCGTGAGCTTGCTGGCAGCAGAGTGCTGCACTTGTTTAAAGCATTTCGCACGTAAATAACACGTTTCGCACAAGTTCGCAGCAGATCGCGGAATCTGTAAAAAGTTCAAATCTGCATGTCGGAGCGTGTGCTGGCTTGCTTGCAGCAGAGTGCTTCACCTTGTTTAAAGCATTTCGCACGTAAATAACACGTTTCGCACGAGTTCGCAGCAGATCGCGGAATCTGTAGAAAGTTCAAATCTGCATGTCGGAGCGTGAGCTTGCTGGCAGCAGAGTGCTGCACCTTGTTTAAAGCATTTCGCACGTAAATAACACGTTTCGCACGAGTTTGCAGCAGATCGCGGAATATGTAGAAAAGAAAAATCTGCAGTCGCGTGAGCGCTGCTGGCAGCAGAGTGCTGCACCTTGTTTAAAGCATTTCGCACGTAAATAACACGTTTCGCACGAGTTCGCTGCAGATCCTGGAATATCTAGAAAGTTCAAATCTGCATGTGCGAGCGTGTCCTCGCTAGCAGCAGAGTGCTGCACCTTGTTTAAAGCATTTCGCACGTAAATAACACGTTTCGCACCAGTTTGCAGCAGATCGCGGAATATGTAGAAACTTCAAATCTGCATGTCGGAGCGTGAGCTTGCTGGCAGCAGAGTGCTGCACCTTGTTTAAAGCATTTCGCACGTAAATAACACGTTTCGCACGAGTTCGCGGCAGATCGCGGAATATGTAGAAACTTCAAATCTGCATGTCGGAGCGTGAGCTTGCTGGCAGCAGAGTGCTGCACCTTGTTTAAAGCATTTCGCACGTAAATAACACGTTTCGCACGAGTTCGCGGCAGATTGCGGAATATGTAGAAACTTCAAATCTGCATGTAGGAGCGTGCCCTTGCTGGCAGCAGTGTGCTGCACTTGTTTAAAGCATTTCGCACGTAAATAACACGTTTCGCACGAGTTTGCAGCAGATCGCGGAATCTGTAGAAACTTCAAATCTGCGTGTCGGAGCGTGCCCTGGCTGGCAGCAGAGTGCTGCACCTTGTTTAAAGCATTTCGCACGTAAATAACACGTTTCGCACCAATTCGCAGCAGATCGCGGAATATGTAGAAACTTCAAATCTGCATGTCGGAGCGTGCCCTGGCTGGCAGCAGAGTGCTGCACCTTGTTTAAAGCATTTCGCACGTAAATAACACGTTTCGCACCAGTTTGCAGCAGATCGCGGAATATGTAGAAACTTCAAATCTGCATGTCGGAGCGTGCGCTTGCTGGCAGCAGAGTGCTGCACCTTGTTTAAAGCATTTCGCACGTAAATAACACGTTTCGCACGAACTCGCAGCAGATCGCAAAATATGCAGTAACTTCAAATCTGCATGCATGAGCGTGCGCTTGCTGGCAGCAGAGTGCTGCACTTGTTTAAAGCATTTCGCACGTAAATAACACGTTTCGCACGAGTTCGCAGCAGATCGCGGAATCTGTAGAAAGTTCAAATCTGCATGTCGGAGCGTGTGCTGGCTTGCAGCAGAGTGCTGCACCTTGTTTAAAGCATTTCGCACGTAAATAACACGTTTCGCACCAGTTCGCAGCAGATCGCGGAATCTGTAGAAAGTTCAAATCTGCATGTCGGAGCGTGTGCTGGCTTGCAGCAGAGTGCTGCTCTGGCAGCAGAGTGCTGCACTTGTTTAAAGCATTTCGCACGTAAATAACACGTTTCGCACGAGTTCGCAGCAGTTCGCGGAATCTGTAGAAAGTTCAAATCTGCATGTCGGAGCGTGTGCTGGCTTGCAGCAGAGTGCTGCACCTTGTTTAAAGCATTTCGCACGTAAATAACACGTTTCGCACGAGTTTGCAGCAGATCGCGGAATATGTAGAAACTTCAAATCTGCATGTCGGAGCGTGCGCTTGCTGGCAGCAGAGTGCTGCACCTTGTTTAAAGTGTGCTGGCTGGCAGCAGAGTGCTGCACCTTGTTTAAAGCATTTCGCAAATAAATAACACGTTTCGCACGAGTTCGCAGCAGATCGCGGAATATGTAGAAACTTCAAATCTGCATGTCGGAGCGTGAGCTTGCTGGCAGCAGAGTGCTGCACCTTGTTTAAAGCATTTCGCACGTAAATAACACGTTTCGCACGAGTTCGCAGCAGATCGCGGAATATGTAGAAAGTTCAAATCTGCATGTCGGAGCGTGTGCTGGCTTGCAGCAGAGTGCTGCACCTTGTTTAAAGCATTTCGCACGTAAATAACACGTTTCGCACGAGTTCGCAGCAGCATCGCGCGAATATGTAGAAAAACTCAAATCTGCATGTCGAAGCGTAAGCTGACTGGCAGCAGAGTGCTGCACCTTGTTTAAAGCATTTCGCACGTAAATAACACGTTTCGCACGAACTCGCAGCAGATCGCAAAATATGCAGAAACTTAAAATCTGCATGGATGAGCGTGCGCTTGCTGGCAGCAGAGTGCTGCACTTGTTTAAAGCATTTCGCACGTAAATAACACGTTTCGCACGAGTTCGCAGCAGATCGCGGAATCTGTAGAAAGTTCAAATCTGCATGTCGAAGCGTGTGCTGGCTGGCAGCAGAGTGCTGCACCTTGTTTAAAGCATTTCGCACGTAAATAACACGTTTCGCACCAATTCGCAGCAGATCGCGGAATATGTAGAAACTTCAAATCTGCGTGTCGGAGCGTGCCCTGGCTGGCAGCAGAGTGCTGCACCTTGTTTAAAGCATTTCGCACGTAAATAACACGTTTCGCTCCAGTTTGCAGCAGATCGCGGAATATGTAGAAACTTCAAATCTGCATGTCGAAGCGTGTGCTGGCTTGCAGCAGAGTGCTGCACCTTGTTTAAAGCATTTCGCACGTAAATAACACGTTTCGCACGAACTCGCGGCAGATCGCAAAATATGTAGAAAAACTTCAAATCTGCATGTTGGAGCGTGCGCTTGCTGGCAGCAGAGTGCTGCACTTGTTTAAAGCATTTCGCACGTAAATAACACGTTTCGCACGAGTTCGCAGCAGATCGCGGAATCTGTAGAAAGTTCAAATCTGCATGTCGGAGCGTGTGCTGTGCTGGCTTGCAGCAGAGTGCTGCACCTTGTTTAAAGCATTTCGCACGTAAATAACACGTTTCGCACCAATTCGCAGCAGATCGCGGAATATGTAGAAACTTCAAATCTGCATGTCGGAGCGTGCGCTGGCTGGCAGCAGAGTGCTGCACCTTGTTTAAAGCATTTCGCACGTAAATAACACGTTTCGCACGAGTTCGCAGCAGATCGCGGAATATGTAGAAAAGTCAAATCTGCATGTCGGAGCGTGTGCTTGCTGGCAGCAGAGTGCTGCACCTTGTTTAAAGCATTTCGCACGTAAATAACACGTTTCGCACGAGTTCGCAGCAGATCGAGGAATATGTAGAAACTTCAAATCTGCATGTCGGAGCGTGCGCTGCTGGCAGCAGCAGTGCTGCACCTTGTTTAAAGCATTTCGCACGTAAATAACACGTTTCGCACGAGTTTGCAGCAGATCGCGGAATATGTAGAAACTTCAAATCTGCATTTCGGAGCGTGCGCTTGCTGGCTGGCAGCAGCAGAGTGCTGCACCTTGTTTAAAGCATTTCGCACGTAAATAACACGTTTCGCACGAGTTTGCAGCAGATCGCGGAATATGTAGAAACTTCAAATCTGCATGTCGGAGCGTGCACCTGCTGGCAGCAGAGTGCTGCACCTTGTTTAAAGCATTTCGCACGTAAATAACACGTTTCGCACAAGTTCGCAGCAGATCGCGGAATATGTAGAAACTTCAAATCTGCATGTCGGAGCGTGTGCTTGCTGGCAGCAGAGTGCTGCACCTTGTTTAAAGCATTTCGCACGTAAATAACACGTTTCGCACGAGTTAGCGGCAGATCGCGGAATATGTAGAAACTTCAAATCTGCATGTCGGAGCGTGTGCTTGCTGGCAGCAGAGTGCTGCACCTTGTTTAAAGCATTTCGCACGTAAATAACACGTTTCGCACGAGTTCGCAGCAGATCGCGGAATATGTAGAAACTTCAAATCTGCATGTCGGAGCGTGAGCTTGCTGGCAGCAAAGTGCTGCACCTTGTTTAAAGCATTTCGCACGTAAATAACACGTTTCGCACGAGTTCGCAGCAGATCGCGGAATATGTAGAAACTTCAAATCTGCATGTCGGAGCGTGTGCTGGCTGGCAGCAGAGTGCTGCACCGTGTTTAAAGAATTTCGCACGTAAATAACATGTTTCGCAACAGTTTGCAGCAGATCGCGGAATATGTAGAAACTTCAAATCTGCATGTCGGAGCGTGTGCTTGCTGGCAGCAGAGTGCTGCACCTTGTTTAAAGCATTTCGCACGTAAATAACACGTTTCGCACGAGTTCGCAGCAGATCGCGGAATATGTAGAAACTTCAAATCTGCATGTCGGAGCGTGTGCTTGCTGGCAGCAGAGTGCTGCACCTTGTTTAAAGCATTTCGCACGTAAATAACACGTTTCGCACGAGTTCGCAGCAGATCGCGGAATATGTAGAAACTTCAAATCTGCATGTCGGAGCGTGTGCTTGCTGGCAGCAGAGTGCTGCTCCTTGTGTAAAGAATTTCGCACGTAAATAACACGTTTCGCACGAGTTCGCAGCAGATCGCCGAATATCTAGTAAGTTCAAATCTGCATGTCGGAGCGTGTGCTGGCTGGCAGCAGAGTGCTGCACCTTGTTTTTAAAGCATTTCGCACGTAAATAACACGTTTCGCACGAGATCGCAGCAGATCGCGGAATATGTAGAAACTTCAAATCTGCATGTCGGAGCGTGTGCTTGCTGGCAGCAGAGTGCTGCACCTTGTTTAAAGCATTTCGCACGTAAATAACACGTTTCGCACGAGTTCGCAGCAGATCGCGGAATATGTAGAAACTTCAAATCTGCATGTCGGAGCGTGTGCTTGCTGGCAGCAGAGTGCTGCACCTTGTTTAAAGCATTTCGCACGTAAATAACACGTTTCGCACGAGTTCGCAGCAGATCGCGGAATATGTAGAAACTTCAAATCTGCATGTCGGAGCGTGCGCTGGCTGGCAGCAGAGTGCTGCACCTTGTTTAAAGCATTTCGCACGTAAATAACACGTTTCGCACGAGTTTGCAGCAGATCGCGGAATATGTAGAAACTTCAAATCTGCATGTCGGAGCGTGCGCTGGCTGGCAGCAGAGTGCTGCACCATGTTTAAAGCATTTCGCACGTAAATAACACGTTTCGCACGAGTTCGCAGCAGATCGCGGAATATGTAGAAACTTCAAATCTGCATGTCGGAGCGTGTGCTTGCTGGCAGCAGAGTGCTGCACCTTGTTTAAAGCATTTCGCACGTAAATAACACGTTTCGCACGAGTTCGCAGCAGATCGCGGAATATGTAGAAACTTCAAATCTGCATGTCGGAGCGTGTGCTGGCTGGCAGCAGAGTGCTGCACCATGTTTAAAGCATTTCGCACGTAAATAACACGTTTCGCACGAGTTCGCACCAGATCGCGGAATATGTAGACACCTCAAATCTGCATGTCGGAGCGTGCGCTGGCTGGCAGCAGAGTGCTGCACCTTGTTTAAAGCATTTCGCACGTAAATAACACGTTTCGCACGAGTTCGCAGCAGATCGCAGAATATGTAGAAACTTCAAATCTGCATGTCGGAGCGTGCGCTGGCTGGCAGCAGAGTGCTGCACCTTGAATAAAGCATTTCGCACGTAAATAACACGTTTCGCACGAGTTCGCAGCAGATCGCGGAATATGTAGAAACTTCAAATCTGCATGTCGGAGCGTGCGCTTGCTGGCAGCAGAGTGCTGCACCTTGTTTAAAGCATTTCGCACGTAAATAACACGTTTCGCACGAGTTCGCAGCAGATCGCGGAATATGTAGAAACTTCAAATCTGCATGTCGGAGCGTGTGCTTGCTGGCAGCAGAGTGCTGCACCTTGTTTAAAGCATTTCGCACGTAAATAACACGTTTCGCACGAGTTCGCAGCAGATCGCGGAATATGTAGAAACTTCAAATCTGCATGTCGGAGCGTGAGCTTGCTGGCAGCAGAGTGCTGCACCTTGTTTAAAGCATTTCGCACGTAAATAACACGTTTCGCACGAGTTCGCGGCAGATCGCGGAATATGTAGAAACTTCAAATCTGCATGTCGGAGCGTGTGCTGGCTGGCAGCAGAGTGCTGCACCTTGTTTAAAGCATTTCGCACGTAAATAACACGTTTCGCACGAGTTCGCAGCAGATCGCGGAATATGTAGAAACTTCAAATCTGCATGTCGGAGCGTGCGCTTGCTCGCAGCAGAGTGCTGCACCTTGTTTAAAGCATTTCGCACGTAAATAACACGTTTCGCACCAGTTTGCAGCAGATCGCGGAATATGTAGAAACTTCAAATCTGCATGTCGAAGCGTAAGCTGACTGGCAGCAGAGTGCTGCACCTTGTTTAAAGCATTTCGCACGTAAATAACACGTTTCGCACGAACTCGCAGCAGATCGCAAAATATGCAGAAACTTCAAATCTGCATGTAGGAGCGTGCGCTTGCTGGCAGCAGAGTGCTGCACCTTGTTTTAAAGCATTTCGCACGTAAATAACACGTTTCGCACGAGTTCGCAGGAGATCGCGGAATATGTAGAAACTTCAAATCTGCATGTCGGAGCGTGTGCTGGCTGGCAGCAGAGTGCTGCACCTTGTTTAAAGCATTTCGCACGTAAATAACACGTTTCGCACCAGTTCGCAGCAGATCGCGGAATATGTAGAAACTTCAAATCTGCATGTCGGAGCGTGCGCTTGCTGGCAGCAGAGTGCTGCACCTTGTTTAAAGCATTTCGCACGTAAATAACACGTTTCGCACGAGTTACCAGCAGATCGCGGAATATGTAGAAACTTCAAATCTGCATGTCGGAGCGTGTGCTGGCTGGCAGCAGAGTGCTGCACCTTGTTTAAAGCATTTCGCACGTAAATAACACGTTTCGCACGAGTTCGCAGCAGATCGCGGAATATGTAGAAACTTCAAATCTGCATGTCGGAGCGTGTGCTTGCTGGCAGCAGAGTTCTGCACCATGTTTAAAGCATTTCGCACGTAAATAATACGTTTCGCACGAGTTCGCAGCAGATCGCGGAATATGTAGAAACTTCAAATCTGCATGTCGGAGCGTGCGCTTGCTGGCAGCAGAGTGCTGCACCTTGTTTAAAGCATTTCGCACGTAAATAACACGTTTCGCACGAGTTCGCAGCAGATCGCGGAATATGTAGACACTTCAAATCTGCATGTCGGAGCGTGCGCTTGCTGGCAGCAGAGTGCTGCACCTTGTTTAAAGAATTTTGCACGTAAATAACATGTTTCTCACGAGTTCGCAGCAGATCGCAGAATATGTAGAAACTTCATATCTGCATGTCGGAGCGTGCGCTTGCTCGCAGCAGAGTGCTGCTCCTCGTTTAAAGCATTTCGCACGTAAATAACACGATTCGCACGAGTTCAAAGCAGATCGCGGAATATGTAGAAACTTCAAATCTGCATGTCGGAGCGTGTGCTTGCTGGCAGCAGAGTGCTGCACCTTGTTTAAAGCATTTCGCACGTAAATAACACGTTTCGCACGAGTTCGCAGCAGATCGCGGAATATGTAGAAACTTCAAATCTGCATGTCGGAGCGTGCGCTTGCTGGCAGCAGAGTGCTGCACCTTGTTTAAAGCATTTCGCACGTAAATAACACGTTTCGCACGAGTTCGCAGCAGATCGCGGAATATGTAGAAACTTCAAATCTGCATGTCGGAGCGTGTGCTGGCTTGCAGCAGAGTGCTGCACCTTGTTTAAAGCATTTCGCACGTAAATAACACGTTTCGCACCAATTCGCAGCAGATCGCGGAATATGTAGAAACTTCAAATCTGCGTGTCGGAGCGTGCCCTGGCTGGCACGTAAATAACACGTTTCGCACGAACTCGCGGCAGATCGCAAAATATGCAGAAACTTCAAATCTGCATGTAGGAGCGTGCGCTTGCTGGCAGCAGAGTGCTGCACTTGTTTAAAGCATTTCGCACGTAAATAACACGTTTCGCACGAGTTCGCAGCAGATCGCGGAATCTGTAGAAAGTTCAAATCTGCATGTCGGAGCGTGTGCTGGCTTGCAGCAGAGTGCTGCACCTTGTTTAAAGCATTTCGCACGTAAATAACACGTTTCGCACCAGTTCGCAGCAGATCGCGGAATATGTAGAAACTTCAAATCTGCATGTCGGAGCGTGAGCTTGCTGGCAGCAGAGTGCTGCACCTTGTTTAAAGCATTTCGCACGTAAATAACACGTTTCGCACGAGTTCGCAGCAGATCGCGGAATATGTAGAAACTTCAAATCTGCATGTCGGAGCGTGCCCTGGCTGGCAGCAGAGTGCTGCACTTGTTTAAAGCATTTCGCACGTAAATAACACGTTTCGCACGAGTTCGCAGCAGATCGCGGAATCTGTAGAAACTTCAAATCTGCATGTCGGAGCGTGTGCTGGCTGGCAGCAGAGTGCTGCACCTTGTTTAAAGCATTTCGCACGTAAATAACACGTTTCGCACTAGTTTGCAGCAGATCGCGGAATATGTAGAAACTTCAAATCTGCATGTCGGAGCGTGCGCTTGCTGGCAGCAGAGTGCTGCACCTTGTTTAAAGCATTTCGCACGTAAATAACACGTTTCGCACGAGTTCGCAGCAGATCGCGGAATATCTAGAAACTTCAAATCTGCATGTCGGAGCGTGCTGCTTGCTGGCAGCAGAGTGCTGCACCTTGTTTAAAGCATTTCGCACGTAAATAACACGTTTCGCACCAAATCGCAGCAGATCGCGGAATATGTAGAAACTTCAAATCTGCATGTCGGAGCGTGCGCTTGCTGGCAGCAGAGTGCTGCACCTTGTTTAAAGCATTTCGCACGTAAATAACACGTTTCGCACGAGTTCGCAGCAGATCGCGGAATATGTAGAAACTTCAAATCTGCATGTCGGAGCGTGAGCTTGCTGGCAGCAGAGTGCTGCACCTTGTTTAAAGCATTTCGCACGTAAATAACACGTTTCGCACGAGTTCGCAGCAGATCGCGGAATATGTAGAAACTTCAAATCTGCATGTCGGAGCGTGTGCTTGCTGGCAGCAGAGTGCTGCACCTTGTTTAAAGCATTTCGCACGTAAATAACACGTTTCGCACGAGTTCGCAGCAGATCGCGGAATATGTAGAAACTTCAAATCTGCATGTCGGAGCGTGTGCTGGCTGGCAGCAGAGTGCTGCACCTTGTTTAAAGCATTTCGCACGTAAATAACACGTTTCGCACGAGTTCGCAGCAGATCGCGGAATATGTAGAAACTTCAAATCTGCATGTCGGAGCGTGCCCTGGCTGGCAGCAGAGTGCTGCACCTTGTTTAAAGCATTTCGCACGTAAATAACACGTTTCGCACGAGTTCGCAGCAGATCGCGGAATATGTAGAAACTTCAAATCTGCATGTCGGAGCGTGCGCTTGCTGGCAGCAGAGTGCTGCACCTTGTTTAAAGCATTTCGCACGTAAATAGCACGTTTCGCACGAGTTCGCAGCAGATCCCGGATTATCTAGAAACTTCAAATCTGCATGTCGGAGCGTGCGCTGGCTGGCAGCAGAGTGCTGCACCTTGTTTAAAGCATTTCGCACGTAAATAACACGTTTCGCACGAGTTCGCAGCAGATCGCGGAATATGTAGAAACTTCAAATCTGCATGTCGGAGCGTGTGCTGGCTGGCAGCAGAGTGCTGCACCTTGTTTAAAGCATTTCGCACGTAAATAACACGTTTCGCACGAGTTCGCAGCAGATCGCGGAATATGTAGAAACTTCAAATCTGCATGTCGGAGCGTGCGCTTGCTGGCAGTAGAGTGCTGCACCTTGTTTAAAGCATTTCGCACGTAAATAACACGTTTCGCACGAGTTCGCTGCAGATCGCGGAATATGTAGAAACTTCAAATCTGCATGTCGGAGCGTGTGCTTGCTGGCAGCAGAGTGCTGCACCTTGTTTAAAGCATTTCGCACGTAAATAACACGTTTCGCACGAGTTCGCAGCAGATCGCGGAATATGTAGAAACTTCAAATCTGCATGTCGGAGCGTGTGCTGGCTGGCAGCAGAGTGCTGCACCTTGTTTAAAGCATTTCGCACGTAAATAACACGTTTCGCACGAGTTCGCAGCAGATCGCGGAATATGTAGAAACTTCAAATCTGCATGTCGGAGCGTGTGCTTGCTGGCAGCAGAGTGCTGCACCTTGTTTAAAGCATTTCGCACGTAAATAACACGTTTCGCACGAGTTTGGCTGCAGATCGCGGAATATGTAGAAACTTCAAATCTGCATGTCGGAGCGTGCCCTTGCTGGCAGCAGAGTGCTGCACCTTGTTTAAAGCATTTCGCACGTAAATAACACGTTTCGCACGAGTTCGCAGCAGATCGCGGAATATGTAGAAACTTCAAATCTGCATGTCGGAGCGTGTGCTGGCTGGCAGCAGAGTGCTGCACCTTGTTTAAAGCATTTCGCACGTAAATAACACGTTTCGCACGAGTTCGCAGCAGATCGCGGAATATGTAGAAACTTCAAATCTGCATGTCGGAGCGTGTGCTGGCTGGCAGCAGAGTGCTGCACCTTGTTTAAAGCATTTCGCACGTAAATAACACGTTTCGCACGAGTTCGCGGCAGATCGCGGAATATGTAGAAACTTCAAATCTGCATGTCGGAGCGTGCGCTGGCTGGCAGCAGAGTGCTGCACCTTGTTTAAAGCATTTCGCACGTAAATAACACGTTTCGCACGAGTTCGCAGCAGATCGCGGAAGGTGTAGAAACTTCAAATCTGCATGTCGGAGCGTGTGCTAACTGGCAGCAGAGTGCTGCACCATGTTTAAAGCATTTCGCACGTAAATAACACGTTTTCGCACGAGTTCGCAGCAGATCGCGGAATATGTAGAAACTTCAAATCTGCATGTCGGAGCGTGCGCTTGCTGGCAGCAGAGTGCTGCACCTTGTTTAAAGCATTTCGCACGTAAATAACACGTTTCGCACCAGTTTGCAGCAGATCGCGGAATATGTAGAAACTTCAAATCTGCATGTCGGAGCGTGTGCTTGCTGGCAGCAGAGTGCTGCACCTTGTTTAAAGCATTTCGCACGTAAATAACACGTTTCGCACCAGTTCGCAGCAGATCGCGGAATATGTAGAAACTTCAAATCTGCATGTCGGAGCGTGTGCTTGCTGGCAGCAGAGTGCTGCACCTTGTTTAAAGCATTTCGCACGTAAATAACACGTTTCGCACGAGTTCGCAGCAGATCGCGGAATATGTAGAAAGTTCAAATCTGCATGTCGGAGCGTGTGCTGGCTGGCAGCAGAGTGCTGCACCTTGTTTAAAGCATTTCGCACGTAAATAACACGTTTCGCACGAGTTCGCAGCAGATCGCGGAATCTGTAGAAAGTTCAAATCTGCATGTCGGAGCGTGTGCTGGCTGGCAGCAGAGTGCTGCACCTTGTTTAAAGCATTTCGCACGTAAATAACACGTTTCGCACCAGTTCGCAGCAGATCGCGGAATATGTAGAAACTTCAAATCTGCATGTCGGAGCGTGCGCTTGCTGGCAGCAGAGTGCTGCACCTTGTTTAAAGCATTTCGCACGTAAATAACACGTTTCGCACGAGTTTGCAGCAGATCGCGGAATATGTAGAAACTTCAAATCTGCATGTCGGAGCGTGTGCTTGCTGGCAGCAGAGTGCTGCACCTTGTTTAAAGCATTTCGCACGTAAATAACACGTTTCGCACGAGTTCGCAGCAGATCGCGGAATATCTAGAAACTTCAAATCTGCATGTCGGAGCGTGCGCTGGCTGGCAGCAGAGTGCTGCACCTTGTTTAAAGCATTTCGCACGTAAATAACACGTTTCGCACCAGTTCGCAGCAGATCGCGGAATATGTAGAAACTTCAAATCTGCATGTCGGAGCGTGCCCTTGCTGGCAGCAGAGTGCTGCACCTTGTTTAAAGCATTTCGCACGTAAATAACACGTTTCGCACCAGTTCGCAGCAGATCGCGGAATATGTAGAAACTTCAAATCTGCATGTCGGAGCGTGAGCTTGCTGGCAGCAGAGTGCTGCACCTTGTTTAAAGCATTTCGCACGTAAATAACACGTTTCGCACGAGTTCGCGGCAGATCGCGGAATATGTAGAAACTTCAAATCTGCATGTCGGAGCGTGTGCTGGCTGGCAGCAGAGTGCTGCACCATGTTTAAAGCATTTCGCACGTAAATAACACGTTTCGCACTAACTTCGCAGCAGATCGCGGAATATGTAGAAACTTCAAATCTGCATGTCGGAGCGTGAGCTTGCTGGCAGCAGAGTGCTGCACCTTGTTTAAAGCATTTCGCACGTAAATAACACGTTTTGCACGAGTTCGCAGCAGATCGCGGAATATGTAGAAACTTCAAATCTGCATGTCGGAGCGTGCGCTTGCTGGCAGCAGAGTGCTGCACCTTGTTTAAAGCATTTCGCACGTAAATAACACGTTTCGCACGAGTTCGCAGCAGATCGCGGAATATGTAGAAACTTCAAATCTGCATGTCGGAGCGTGTGCTGGCTGGCAGCAGAGTGCTGCACCTTGTTTAAAGCATTTCGCACGTAAATAACACGTTTCGCACCAGTTCGCAGCAGATCGCGGAATATGTAGAAACTTCAAATCTGCATGTCGGAGCGTGTGCTTGCTGGCAGCAGAGTGCTGCACCTTGTTTAAAGCATTTCGCACGTAAATAACACGTTTCGCACGAGTTCGCAGCAGATCGCGGAATATGTAGAAACTTCAAATCTGCATGTCGGAGCGTGAGCTTGCTGGCAGCAGAGTGCTGCACCTTGTTTAAAGCATTTCGCACGTAAATAACACGTTTCGCACGAGTTCGCAGCAGATCGCGGAATCTGTAGAAACTTCAAATCTGCATGTCGGAGCGTGCGCTGACTGGCAGCAGAGTGCTGCACCTTGTTTAAAGCATTTCGCACGTAAATAACACGTTTCGCACCGATTCGCAGCAGATCGCGGAATATGTAGAAACTTCAAATCTGCATGTCGGAGCGTGCGCTTGCTGGCAGCAGAGTGCTGCACTTGTTTAAAGCATTTCGCACGTAAATAACACGTTTCGCACCAGTTTCCAGCAGATCGCGGAATATGTAGAAACTTCAAATCTGCATGTCGGAGCGTGTGCTTGCTGGCAGCAGAGTGCTGCACCTTGTTTAAAGCATTTCGCACGTAAATAACACGTTTCGCACGAGTTCGCGGCAGATCGCGGAATATGTAGAAACTTCAAATCTGCATGTCGGAGCGTGAACTGGCTGGCAGCAGAGTGCTGCACCTTGTTTAAAGCATTTCGCACGTAAATAACACGTTTCGCACGAGTTCGCAGCAGATCGCGGAATCTGTAGAAAGTTCAAATCTGCATGTCGGAGCGTGCGCTTGCTAGCAGCAGAGTGCTGCACCTTGTTTAAAGCATTTCGCACGTAAATAACACGTTTCGCACGAGTTCGCAGCAGATCGCGGAATATGTAGAAACTTCAAATCTGCGTGTCGGAGCGTGCCCTGGCTGGCAGCAGAGTGCTGCACCTTGTTTAAAGCATTTCGCACGTAAATAACACGTTTCGCACTAGTTCCCAGCAGATCGCGGAATATGTAGAAACTTCAAATCTGCATGTCGGAGCGTGAGCTTGCTGGCAGCAGAGTGCTGCACCTTGTTTAAAGCATTTCGCACGTAAATAACCACGTTTCGCACCAGTTCGCAGCAGATCGCGGAATATGTAGAAACTTCAAATCTGCATGTCGGAGCGTGTGCTTGCTGGCAGCAGAGTGCTGCTCCTTGTTTAAAGCATTTCGCACGTAAATAACACGTTTCGCACCAAATCGCAGCAGATCGCGGAATATGTAGAAACTTCAAATCTGCATGTCGGAGCGTGAGCTTGCTGGCAGCAGAGTGCTGCACCTTGTTTAAAGCATTTCGCACGTAAATAACACGTTTCGCACGAGTTCGCAGCAGATCGCGGAATATGTAGAAACTTCAAATCTGCATGTCGGAGCGTGAGCTTGCTGGCAGCAGAGTGCTGCACCTTGTTTAAAGCATTTCGCACGTAAATAACACGTTTCGCACCAGTTCGCAGCAGATCGCGGAATATGTAGAAACTTCAAATCTGCATGTCGGAGCGTGAGCTTGCTGGCAGCAGAGTGCTGCACCTTGTTTAAAGCATTTCGCACGTAAATAACACGTTTCGCACGAGTTCGCGGCAGATCGCGGAATCTGTAGAAAGTTCAAATCTGCATGTCGGAGCGTGTGCTGGCTGGCAGCAGAGTGCTGCACCTTGTTTAAAGCATTTCGCACGTAAATAACACGTTTCGCACGAGTTCGCAGCAGATCGCGGAATATGTAGAAACTTCAAATCTGCATGTCGGAGCGTGCGCTTGCTGGCAGCAGAGTGCTGCACCTTGTTTAAAGCATTTCGCACGTAAATAACACGTTTCGCACGAGTTCGCAGCAGATCGCGGAATATGTAGAAACTTCAAATCTGCATGTCGGAGCGTGAGCTGACTGGCAGCAGAGTGCTGCACCCTGTTTAAAGCATTTCGCACGTAAATAACACGTTTCGCACGAGTTCGCAGCAGATCGCGGAATATGTAGAAAACTTCAAATCTGCATGTCGGAGCGTGCCCTGGCTGGCAGCAGAGTGCTGCACCTTGTTTAAAGCATTTCGCACGTAAATAACACGTTTCGCACCAAGTTCGCAGCAGATCGCGGAATATGTAGAAACTTCAAATCTGCATGTCGGAGCGTGAGCTTGCTGGCAGCAGAGTGCTGCACCTTGTTTAAAGCATTTCGCACGTAAATAACACGTTTCGCACCAGTTCGCAGCAGATCGCGGAATATGTAGAAACTTCAAATCTGCATGTCGGAGCGTGTGCTTGCTGGCAGCAGAGTGCTGCACCTTGTTTAAAGCATTTCGCACGTAAATAACACGTTTCGCACCAAATCGCAGCAGATCGCGGAATATGTAGAAACTTCAAATCTGCATGTCGGAGCGTGAGCTTGCTGGCAGCAGAGTGCTGCACCTTGTTTAAAGCATTTCGCACGTAAATAACACGTTTCGCACCAGTTCGCAGCAGATCGCGGAATATGTAGAAACTTCAAATCTGCGTGTCGGAGCGTGCCCTGGCTGGCAGCAGAGTGCTGCACCTTGTTTAAAGCATTTCGCACATAATAAACACGTTTCGCACGAGTTCGCGGCAGATCGCGGAATATGTAGACACTTCAAATCTGCATGTCGGAGCGTGTGCTGGCTGGCAGCAGAGTGCTGCACCATGTTTAAAGCATTTCGCACGTAAATAACCCGTTTCGTACGAGTTCGCAGCAGATCGCGGAATATGTAGAAACTTCAAATCTGCATGTCGGAGCGTGTGCTTGCTGGCAGCAGAGTGCTGCACCTTGTTTAAAGCATTTCGCACGTAAATAACACGTTTCGCACCAGTTCGCAGCAGATCGCGGAATATGTAGAAACTTCAAATCTGCATGTCGGAGCGTGCCCTTGCTGGCAGCAGAGTGCTGCACCTTGTTTAAAAGCATTTCTCACGAAAATAACACGTTTCGCACCAGTTCGCAGCAGATCGCGGAATATGTAAAAAACTTCAAATCTGCATGTCGGAGCGTGTGCTTGCTGGCAGCAGAGTGCTGCACCTTGTTTAAAGCATTTCGCACGTAAATAACACGTTTCGCACGAGTTCGCAGCAGATCGCGGAATATGTAGAAACTTCAAATCTGCATGTCGGAGCGTGCGCTTGCTGGCAGCAGAGTGCTGCACCTTGTTTAAAGCATTTCGCACGTAAATAACACGTTTCGCACGAGTTTGCTCCAGATCGCGGAATATGTAGAAACTTCAAATCTGCATGTCGGAGCGTGTGCTTGCTGGCAGCAGAGTGCTGCACCTTGTTTAAAGCATTTCGCACGTAAATAACACGTTTCGCACCAGTTCGCAGCAGATCGCGGAATATGTAGAAACTTCAAATCTGCATGTCGGAGCGTGTGCTGGCTGGCAGCAGAGTGCTGCACCTTGTTTAAAGCATTTCGCACGTAAATAACACGTTACGCACGAGGTCGGAGCAGATCGCGGAATATGTAGAATCATCAAATCTGCATGTCGGAGCGTGTGCTGGCTGGCAGCAGAGTGCTGCACCATGTTTAAAGCCTTTCGCACGTAAATAACACGTTTCGCACGAGTTCGCAGCAGATCGCGGAATATGTAGAAACTTCAAATCTGCATGTCGGAGCGTGCGCTTGCTGGCAGCAGAGTGCTGCACCTTGTTTAAAGCATTTCGCACGTAAATAACACGTTTCGCACCAGTTTGCAGCAGATCGCGGAATATGTAGAAACTTCAAATCTGCATGTCGGAGCGTGCGCTGCTGCAGGCAGCAGAGTGCTGCACCTTGTTTAAAGCATTTCGCACGTAAACAACACGTTTCGCACGAGTTCGCAGCAGATCGCGGAATATGTAGAAACTTCAAATCTGCATGTCGGAGCGTGAGCTTGCTGGCAGCAGAGTGCTGCACCTTGTTTAAAGCATTTCGCACGTAAATAACACGTTTCGCACCAGTTCGCAGCAGATCGCGGAATATGTAGAAACTTCAAATCTGCATGTCGGAGCGTGAGCTTGCTGGCAGCAGAGTGCTGCACCTTGTTTAAAGCATTTCGCACGTAAATAACACGTTTCGCACCAGTTCGCAGCAGATCGCGGAATATGTAGAAACTTCAAATCTGCATGTCGGAGCGTGCGCTGGCTGGCAGCAGAGTGCTGTATCTTGTTTAAAGCATTTCGCACGTAAATAACACGTTTCGCACGAGTTCCGCAGAAGATCGCGGAATATGTAGAAACTTCAAATCTGCATGTCGGAGCGTGCGCTTGCTGGCAGCAGAGTGCTGCACCTTGTTTAAAGCATTTCGCACGTAAATAACACGTTTCGCACGAGTTTCGCAGCAGATCGCAGAATATGTAGAAACTTCAAATCTGCGTGTCGGAGCGTGTGCTGGCTGGCAGCAGAGTGCTGCACCTTGTTTAAAGCATTTCGCACGTAAATAACATGTTTCGCACTAGTTCCCAGCAGATCGCGGAATATGTAGAAACTTCAAATCTGCATGTCGGAGCGTGTGCTGGCTGGCAGCAGAGTGCTGCACCTTGTTTAAAGCATTTCGCACGTAAATAACACGTTTCGCACCAGTTCGCAGCAGATCGCGGAATATGTAGAAACTTCAAATCTGCATGTCGGAGCGTGTGCTTGCTGGCAGCAGAGTGCTGCACCTTGTTTAAAGCATTTCGCACGTAAATAACACGTTTCGGTATATGTAGAAACTTCAAATCTGCATGTCGGAGCGTGCGCTTGCTGGCAGCAGAGTGCTGCACCTTGTTTAAAGCATTTCGCACGTAAATAACACGTTTCGCACGAGTTCGCAGCAGATCGCTGAATATGTAGAAACTTCAAATCTGCATGTCGGAGCGTGTGCTGGCTGGCAGCAGAGTGCTGCACCGTGTTTAAAGCATTTCCCACGTAAATAACCCGTTTCGTACGAGTTCGCAACAAATCGCGGAATATGTAGAAACTTCAAATCTGCATGTCGGAGCGTGTGCTTGCTGGCAGCAGAGTGCTGCACCTTGTTTAAAGCATTTCGCACGTAAATAACACGTTTTCGCACTAGTTTGCAGCAGATCGCGGAATATGTAGAAACTTCAAATCTGCATGTCGGAGCGTGCGCTTGCTGGCAGCAGAGTGCTGCACCTTGTTTAAAGCATTTCGCACGTAAATAACACGTTTCGCACCAGTTCGCAGCAGATCGCGGAATATGTAGAAACTTCAAATCTGCATGTCGGAGCGTGTGCTGGCTGGCAGCAGAGTGCTGCACCTTGTTTAAAGCATTTCGCACGTAAATAACACGTTTCGCACGAGTTCGCAGCAGATCGCGGAATATGTAGAAACTTCAAATCTGCATGTCGGAGCGTGAGCTTGCTGGCAGCAGAGTGCTGCACCTTGTTTAAAGCATTTCGCACGTAAATAACACGTTTCGCACCAGTTCGCAGCAGATCGCGGAATATGTAGAAACTTCAAATCTGCATGTCGGAGCGTGTGCTGGCTTGCAGCAGAGTGCTGCACCTTGTTTAAAGCATTTCGCACGTAAATAACACGTTTCGCACGAGTTCGCAGCAGATCGCGGAATATGTAGAAACTTCAAATCTGCATGTCGGAGCGTGAGCTTGCTGGCAGCAGAGTGCTGCACCTTGTTTAAAGCATTTCGCACGTAAATAACACGTTTCGCACCAGTTTGCAGCAGATCGCGGAATATGTAGAAACTTCAAATCTGCATGTCGGAGCGTGTGCTTGCTGGCAGCAGAGTGCTGCACCTTGTTTAAAGCATTTCGCACGTAAATAACACGTTTCGCACCAGTTCGCAGCAGATCGCGGAATATGTAGAAACTTCAAATCTGCATGTCGGAGCGTGAGCTTGCTGGCAGCAGAGTGCTGCACCTTGTTTAAAGCATTTCGCACGTAAATAACACGTTTCGCACGACTTCGCGGCAGATCGCGGAATCTGTAGAAAGTTTAAATCTGCATGTCGAAGCGTGTGCTGGCTTGCAGCAGAGTGCTGCACCTTGTTTAAAGCATTTCGCACGTAAATAACACGTTTCGCACGAGTTCGCGGCAGATTGCGGAATATGTAGAAACTTCAAATCTGCATGTAGGAGCGTGCGCTTGCTGGCAGCAGTGTGCTGCACTTGTTTAAAGCATTTCGCACGTAAATAACACGTTTCGCACGAGTTTGCAGCAGATCGCGGAATCTGTAGAAAGTTCAAATCTGCATGTCGAAGCGTGTGCTGGCTTGCAGCAGAGTGCTGCACCTTGTTTAAAGCATTTCGCACGTAAATAACACGTTTCGCACCAATTCGCAGCAGATCGCGGAATATGTAGAAACTTCAAATCTGCGTGTCGGAGCGTGCCCTGGCTGGCAGCAGAGTGCTGCACCTTGTTTAAAGCATTTCGCACGTAAATAACACGTTTCGCTCCAGTTTGCAGCAGATCGCGGAATATGTAGAAACTTCAAATCTGCATGTCGAAGCGTAAGCTTGCTGGCAGCAGAGTGCTGCACCTTGTTTAAAGCATTTCGCACGTAAATAACACGTTTCGCACGAACTCGCGGCAGATCGCAAAATATGCAGAAACTTCAAATCTGCATGCATGAGCGTGCGCTTGCTGGCAGCAGAGTGCTGCACTTGTTTAAAGCATTTCGCACGTAAATAACACGTTTCGCACGAGTTCGCAGCAGATCGCGGAATCTGTAGAAAGTTCAAATCTGCATGTCGGAGCGTGTGCTGGCTTGCAGCAGAGTGCTGCACCTTGTTTAAAGCATTTCGCACGTAAATAACACGTTTCGCACCAATTCGCAGCAGATCGCGGAATATGTAGAAACTTCAAATCTGCATGTCGTAGCGTGAGCTTGCTGGCAGCAGAGTGCTGCACTTGTTTAAAGCATTTCGCACGTAAATAACACGTTTCGCACAAGTTCGCAGCAGATCGCGGAATCTGTAAAAAGTTCAAATCTGCATATCGGAGCGTGTGCTGGCTTGCAGCAGAGTGCTTCACCTTGTTTAAAGCATTTCGCACGTAAATAACACGTTTCGCACGAGTTCGAAGCAGATCGCGGAATCTGTAGAAAGTTCAAATCTGCATATCGGAGCGTGTGCTGGCTTGCAGCAGAGTGCTTCACCTTGTTTAAAGCATTTCGCACGTAAATAACACGTTTCGCACTAGTTTGCAGCAGATCGCGGAATATGTAGAAACTTCAAATCTGCATGTCGGAGCGTGCGCTTGCTGGCAGCAGAGTGCTGCACCTTGTTTAAAGCATTTCGCACGTAAATAACACGTTTCGCACCAGTTTGCAGCAGATCGCGGAATATGTAGAAACTTCAAATCTGCATGTCGGAGCGTGAGCTTGCTGGCAGCAGAGTGCTGCACCTTGTTTAAAGCATTTCGCACGTAAATAACACGTTTCGCACCAGTTCGCAGCAGATCGCGGAATATGTAGAAACTTCAAATCTGCATGTCGGAGCGTGAGCTTGCTGGCAGCAGAGTGCTGCACCTTGTTTAAAGCATTTCGCACGTAAATAACACGTTTCGCACGAGTTTGCAGCAGATCGCGGAATATGTAGAAACTTCAAATCTGCATGTCGGAGCGTGTGCTTGCTGGCAGCAGAGTGCTGCACCTTGTTTAAAGCATTTCGCACGTAAATAACACGTTTCGCACGAGTTCGCAGCAGATCGCGGAATCTGTCGGAGCGTGCGCTGCTGGCAGCAGAGTGCTGCACCTTGTTTAAAGCATTTCGCACGTAAATAACACGTTTCGCACGATTTCGCAGCAGATCGCGGAATATGTAGAAACTTCAAATCTGCATGTCGGAGCGTGTGCTTGCTGGCAGCAGAGTGCTGCACCTTGTTTAAAGCATTTCGCACGTAAATAACACGTTTCGCACCAGTTTGCAGCAGATCGCGGAATATGTAGAAACTTCAAATCTGCATGCATGTCGGAGCGTGTGCTGGCTGGCAGCAGAGTGCTGCACCTTGTGTAAAGCATTTCGGACGAAAATAACCCGTTTCGCACAAGTTCGCAGCAGATCGCTGAATATGTAGAAACTTCAAATCTGCATGTCGGAGCGTGTGCTGGCTGGCAGCAGAGTGCTGCACCTTGTTTAAAGCATTTCGCACGTAAATAACACGTTTCGCACCAGTTCGCAGCAGATCGCGGAATATGTAGAAACTTCAAATCTGCATGTCGGAGCGTGCGCTTGCTGGCAGCAGAGTGCTGCACCTTGTTTAAAGCATTTCGCACGTAAATAACACGTTTCGCACGAGTTCGCAGCAGATCGCGGAATATGTAGAAACTTCCAATCTGCATGTCGGAGCGTGTGCTGGCTGGCAGCAGAGTGCTGCACCTTGTTTAAAGCATTTCGCACGTAAATAACACGTTTCGCACCAGTTTGCAGCAGATCGCGGAATATGTAGAAACTTCAAATCTGCATGTCGGAGCGTGAGCTTGCTGGCAGCAGAGTGCTGCACCTTGTTTAAAGCATTTCGCACGTAAATAACACGTTTCGCACCAGTTCGCAGCAGATCGCGGAATATGTAGAAACTTCAAATCTGCATGTCGGAGCGTGCCCTTGCTGGCAGCAGAGTGCTGCACCTTGTTTAAAGCATTTCGCACGTAAATAACACGTTTCGCTCCAGTTTTGCAGCAGATCGCGGAATATGTAGAAACTTCAAATCTGCATGTCGGAGCGTGTGCTTGCTGGCAGCAGAGTGCTGCACCTTGTTTAAAGCATTTCGCACGTAAATAACACGTTTCGCACGAGTTCGCAGCAGATCGCGGAATATGTAGAAACTTCAAATCTGCATGTCGGAGCGTGAGCTTGCTGGCAGCAGAGTGCTGCACCTTGTTTAAAGCATTTCGCACGTAAATAACACGTTTCGCACGAGTTTGCAGCAGATCGCGGAATATGTAGAAACTTCAAATCTGCATTTCGGAGCGTGTGCTGGCTGGCAGCAGAGTGCTGCACCTTGTTTAAAGCATTTCGCACGTAAATAACACGTTTCGCACGAGTTTCGCAGCAGATCGCGGAATATGTAGAAAGTTCAAATCTGCATGTCGGAGCGTGTGCTGGCTGGCAGCAGAGTGCTGCACCTTGTTTAAAGCATTTCGCACGTAAATAACACGTTTCGCACGAGTTTCGCAGCAGATCGCGGAATATGTAGAAACTTCAAATCTGCATGTCGGAGCGTGCGCTTGCTGGCAGCAGAGTGCTGCACCTTGTTTAAAGCATTTCGCACGTAAATAACACGTTTCGCACGAGTTCGCAGCAGATCGCGGAATATCTAGAAACTTCAAATCTGCATGTCGGAGCGTGTGCTGGCTGGCAGCAGAGTGCTGCACCTTGTTTAAAGCATTTCGCACGTAAATAACACGTTTCGCACGAGTTCGCAGCAGATCGCGGAATATGTAGAAACTTCAAATCTGCATGTCGGAGCGTGTGCTTGCTCGCAGCAGAGTGCTGCACCTTGTTTAAAGCATTTCGCACGTAAATAACACGTTTCGCACGAGTTTGCAGCAGATCGCGGAATATGTAGAAACTTCAAATCTGCATGTCGGAGCGTGCGCTGGCTGGCAGCAGAGTGCTGCACCTTGTTTAAAGCATTTCGCACGTAAATAACACGTTTCGCACGATTTCGCAGCAGATCGCGGAATATGTAGAAACTTCAAATCTGCATGTCGGAGCGTGTGCTGGCTGGCAGCAGAGTGCTGCACCTTGTTTAAAGCATTTCGCACGTAAATAACACGTTTCGCACCAGTTTGCAGCAGATCGCGGAATATGTAGAAACTTCAAATCTGCATGTCGGAGCGTGCGCTTGCTGGCAGCAGAGTGCTGCACCTTGTTTAAAGCATTTCGCACGTAAATAACACGTTTCGCACCAGTTCGCAGCAGATCGCGGAATATGTAGAAACTTCAAATCTGCATGTCGGAGCGTGAGCTTGCTGGCAGCAGAGTGCTGCAACCTTGTTTAAAGCATTTCGCACGTAAATAACACGTTTCGCACCAGTTCGCAGCAGATCGCGGAATATGTAGAAACTTCAAATCTGCATGTCGGAGCGTGCGCTGCTGGCAGCAGAGTGCTGCACCATGTTTAAAGCATTTCGCACGTAAATAACACGTTTCGCACGAGTTTAGAGCAGATCGCGGAATATGTAGAAACTTCAAATCTGCATGTCGGAGCGTGTGCTGGCTGGCAGCAGAGTGCTGCACCTTGTTTAAAGCATTTCGCACGTAAATAACACGTTTCGCACGAGTTCGCAGCAGATCGCGGAATATGTAGAAACTTCAAATCTGCATGTCGGAGCGTGTGCTTGGCTGGCAGCAGAGTGCTGCACCTTGTTTAAAGCATTTCGCACGTAAATAACACGTTTCGCACCAGTTCGCAGCAGATCGCGGAATATGTAGAAACTTCAAATCTGCATGTCGGAGCGTGCGCTGGCTGGCAGCAGAGTGGTGCACCTTGTTTAAAGCATTTCGCACGTAAATAACACGTTTCGCACTAGTTCCCAGCAGATCGCGGAATATGTAGAAACTTCAAATCTGCATGTCGGAGCGTGAGCTTGCTGGCAGCAGAGTGCTGCACCTTGTTTAAAGCATTTCGCACGTAAATAACACGTTTCGCACGAGTTCGCAGCAGATCGCGGAATCTGTAGAAACTTCAAATCTGCATGTCGGAGCGTGCTGCTGGCTGGCAGCAGAGTGCTGCACCTTGTTTAAAGCATTTCGAACGTAAATAACACGTTTCGCACGAGTTCGCAGCAGATCGCGGAATATGTAGAAACTTCAAATCTGCATGTCGGAGCGTGCGCTTGCTGGCAGCAGAGTGCTGCACCTTGTTTAAAGCATTTCGCACGTAAATAACACGTTTCGCACCAGTTCGCAGCAGATCGCGGAATATGTAGAAACTTCAAATCTGCATGTCGGAGCGTGAGCTTGCTGGCAGCAGAGTGCTGCACCTTGTTTAAAGCATTTCGCACGTAAATAACACGTTTCGCACGAGTTTTCGCAGCAGATCGCGGAATATGTAGAAACTTCAAATCTGCATGTCGGAGCGTGCGCTTGCTGGCAGCAGAGTGCTGCACCTTGTTTAAAGCATTTCGCACGTAAATAACACGTTTCGCACCAGTTCGCAGCAGATCGCGGAATATGTAGAAACTTCAAATCTGCATGTCGGAGCGTGTGCTGGCTGGCAGCAGAGTGCTGCACCTTGTTTAAAGCATTTCGCACGTAAATAACACGTTTCGCACCAGTTCGCAGCAGATCGCGGAATATGTAGAAACTTCAAATCTGCATGTCGGAGCGTGCTGCTTGCTGGCAGCAGAGTGCTGCACCTTGTTTAAAGCATTTCGCACGTAAATAACACGTTTCGCACCAGTTCGCAGCAGATCGCGGAATATGTAGAAACTTCAAATCTGCATGTCGGAGCGTGCCCTTGCTGGCAGCAGAGTGCTGCACCTTGTTTAAAGCATTTCGCACGTAAATAACACGTTTCGCACGAATTCGCAGCAGATCGCGGAATATGTAGAAACTTCAAATCTGCATGTCGGAGCGTGAGCTTGCTGGCAGCAGAGTGCTGCACCTTGTTTAAAGCATTTCGCACGTAAATAACACGTTTCGCACGAGTTCGCAGCAGATCGCGGAATATGTAGAAACTTCAAATCTGCATGTCGGAGCGTGCGCTTGCTGGCAGCAGAGTGCTGCACCTTGTTTAAAGCATTTCGCACGTAAATAACACGTTTCGCACGAGTTCGCAGCAGATCGCGGAATATGTAGAAACTTCAAATCTGCATGTCGGAGCGTGAGCTGGCTTGCAGCAGAGTGCTGCACCTTGTTTAAAGCATTTCGCACGTAAATAACACGTTTCGCACGAGTTCGCAGCAGATCGCGGAATATGTAGAAACTTCAAATCTGCATGTCGGAGCGTGCGCTTGCTGGCAGCAGAGTGCTGCACCATGAGTAAAGCATTTCGCACGTAAATAACACGTTTCGCACGAGTTCGCAGCAGATCGCGGAATATGTAGAAACTTCAAATCTGCATGTCGGAGCGTGAGCTTGCTGGCAGCAGAGTGCTGCACTTGTTTTAAAGCATTTCGCACGTAAATAACACGTTTCGCACGAGTTTCGCAGCAGATCGCGGAATATGTAGAAACTTTCAATCTGCATGTCGGAGCGGTGCACTTGTTTAAAGCATTTCGCACGTAAATAACACGTTTCGCACGAGTTCGCAGCAGATCGCAGAATATGTAGAAAGTTCAAATCTGCATGTCGGAGCGTGTGCTTGCTGGCAGCAGAGTGCTGCACCATGTTTAAAGCATTTCGCACGTAAATAACACGTTTCGCACCAAATGGCAGCAGATCGCGGAATATGTAGAAACTTCAAATCTGCATGTCGGAGCGTGCCCTGGCTGGCAGCAGAGTGCTGCACCTTGTTTAAAGCATTTCGCACGTAAATAACACGTTTCGCACGAGTTCGCAGCAGATCGCGGAATCCTGTAGAAAACTTCAAATCTGCATATCGGAGCGTACGCGTGGCTTGCTGGCAGCAAGTGATGCTGCACCTTGTGTTAAGCATTTTCGCACGTAAATAACACGTTTCGCACCAGTTCGCAGCAGATCGCGGAATATGTAGAAACTTCAAATCTGCAGGTCGGAGCGTGCGCTGACTGGCAGCAGAGTGCTGCACCATGTTTAAAGCATTTCGCACGTAAATAACACGTTTC
>WPIO01000507.1:0-34133 GCA_009760855.2 Cristatella mucedo | reverse complement strand
CGTTTACGTTCTCCATCGTCTCAATGCAGCACGCGAGAATTGATGCTTGATGAAGAGCTTTCTTGCAATGATTTAATCTCATGCTTTGCTCACGCAGCATGATGAATGTCAGTTCAAGGTTAGTTGCGCTACTACTACACGCATAGTCCTGGGACACCCCACCATCAGTGGCTACTCCATATTTTGATGGATTCATTTCCACGGCTGTTTTTTTAATTGTTTTAACACCCTCTGATGACGGTAAAATCTGTATCGACTTCTTTTTCGTTCTGTTTTGGGCAGGTCGTAGATTTTAGCATTTCTACGCTCGTACCCCTTTGTCAAGTCGACTACACGCACATCTACGTCATATTTCAATATTTCTTTTTCTTTAACTCAGTGCTCGTCGTCAGCGTCTTCTTCTCAGTGCTGGCCTTCCCACTCGCTTACTTTACAACAAAAAATAAAAAAATAGCGTGGTGCACAATAACTGCAAGCGCAAAACGCGAGCAAAACACTTGCGCTTCCATTGCGAGCTAACCGATCAAAGTGAACCTGTTAAATACGAGATGCTGAGCGGATGTGGTGGCATTCACCGTGGCATTCGCAGTGCACATTAGCGGTAGAGAATCTAAAGCTGGCTCGTAACCCGAAATTGAGCCCTATAATTAACACTACGATCGGTCGAGAGACTTATTTTACGGAAATCTCGTTAGTTAGGACGCTCGCAAGTCTCGTCAGTCAAGGCACCACTGTACACCGCATCGGTGTAACATGTGAAGTAAATATTCCTTCCTGCAAATACCATATATTTAACTTTTGATTCTGACTTGATAGTTGTACGTGTTATCCTCCGGTATCATGACGACAAAGTGAAAGATTTTTTCTAAAACGCTTTCTACAACGTTCGAAACTTTGGCGCTGAAGAGCCAGCCATCGGGTATCGAATTATGAACTTTAATGGCTACGGAACACAAAAAAGATCAGTTTCCGTATTTGCCAGACATTGTGCTATGGTGAACTGTGTACGCATCTGGCTAGCATTTTTGAGGTTCATTGGTTGATCAATGACCGTATACTGTCAAGCGGCAATTACGAGGCTTCGATGGCATGTAGAATCACGACATCCTGCAGTGACATCATATAAAGATTGATCTCTCTCGGTATTGCCAACAGATCAATTGCATTTTACATTTAGAATAGAGGCATGACGCCGCTGAAGATCTTAATGCGACTTTCGTTATTTACTTGTGCTGGATTGTCGTTTTTGCCGCTTAGCTGCAATCCGCTGTCGTATCGGTTAATCGTGGAATCGGCTACGTCTCTCGTCAGGCATCCCGTGTTGGCATGGTGTGGATGGCTCGTTCAGGAGTTTGATGTTTATGCATTCCTAATTATTACAGATGGGTAGTGCAACAATTTCTAAGTCGTGGCAGTTGAATGCCGCAAGAAAGCACATAAGCTGTGTATGAAAAGTGGTTTCTTAAGACTACTTTCCTCCTGGTATTTAGAGTTATGACAAATGGCAAGTGAAAAGACACTGGTCCTCGCGTGTGCTTGAAGCTCTTACACTAGACCAGCAAACGTTGCACTATAAATAGTCACGACGAATTCAAGTCTCGACATTTTTATTTTCAGAGTTGCGACGTGACGGACACGTTAAGAAGGGTTTCCAGATTGTAAAGATTCATCCCAGCACCTTGAAAGCAATTGGGGCTGCAACTTTCGCGACTTTCCAGAGGGTTTTCCAGAAATTTCTCTTGACTTCAGCGTAATCTATACGTTGAAGGTTTCAAGGCGTCATTCACGATGCGAACACCTACATTAAGACGAAACAAGCGCACTGCGAAATTTAGCTGGTGACTTACTTTCAAATGCTTGCTCGAGTTCAGCTAGCTGGTCGCTGTTCAGCTGCACTTCCTGGTTTTCCATCTACAAATGCATCATCGGGCTTATTGCTCAAAGCAAGGCAAAAATCTGCACGACATTTGATTCAGGTAACCTGGCTGCACCCTTACTTACAGAGCGAAGGTCGGCTGTCAGTGCCCCGATTATAAGGCACAGCAACACTAATTCAGCAAGAAGCTTCATGGTTTCTGGAACGAAAAGCGGGATGGAGAACCACCTATTAGCGTTAAGAGGGAAGATAATTTGCAGCATTGCATGGCATGCACATAAAGCAGGAGGACTTTCTAGGTTGTACAGAATGTCTAGCCTTCACACCGTACTTGCTCGGCAAAAAGTGAGTGGTCTTTATAACTATAATGAAAATAATGATGGTCTTATGCTAAAAAACTGATCGCTCGATAGTGCTGTCTCTGCGGCGTACGTAATCTGCTAAGAAAAAAACGTTGAATTTTTCCATGGGCGCTACAAGAATATTTAATGACCACGACAACAAGCCTAGCTCGGTTAAACACAATAAACACAGGATACGACTGCAAGTAGGGATACTGGCAGCACTCAGGGTGTCAGCACTTAAAGCAGCAAAGGACAAACCAAAGGAGTCCACTAATTGCTGTGATAAACACATGCGTTTGAGCTTCTTTTGAGCTTTCGTCTACCGCAGGGAATATCGTGACGCCAGTCGGAAGTGAGTTTTAGGCGTTCGGATAATACGAGCTGAATTCGAAGTCACCGGAGGATTTGAGCATTATACGAGGCGTAGCGAAACGATTAGATTTAGAAAAGCGGGTCGGACGATGCTTAGCCTGGTGGGGGAGCAGGGCTGATACATAGGATCCTGCCAAACGATGAATTAACCTAAATGCGAACGGCAGAACCTCGAACTCGATGCGTTGCTTGACTGAGAGGCGATGCAGGTAGGCAAGAATCGGTGCGATGTGGCGACAACGTCGCTCACGACAGTTACGTCTGGCTGAAAAGTTTTTCACCAAGCGTTTGTGCCTGCTTCTGCAATTGGCTCATTTGTAACTACCACTATCCGTATACTCCAAGCTCGCATTGCAAGACAGACGCTTATTTAGACAAAAAAGGTTAGGAGCTACAGATGGTTATTAAAGCATAGTTTTGATTTTTAAGACTCCGCACTAGGGTAAACAATATTACTTCCACAACCGAACACAGCCAATACATCAGAACGTATTAAACTAACTGTGACAAAAGTACCATAATACGTCGAGCATGGTTGAAATTGACGCAGCTTTTCTGTCGTATATGTTTTCGTACATCACATTGAAACTTGTGTGTGCCGTCATGACACTGATTTCCGATCTCGCATGAATTTTTCAAATAAACAAACCCCTTAATGTGCTGTGTTCATAACTGATCGTGCTAGCCTATAACCGTCTGTAACGATCATGCAGCATACGCAACGTGCACGTCAGAAATCTGAAAAAGAGCTTACCTAAAGTCTGGGGTCTGCTGATTTGCACTAGAGAAGCAAGATTGATTGATATGTCCTGTGTCTTGGTCACAGGCTTATATGCACGGAAGACATCTACAATTCCGAGAATCGAGTCGTGTTAGAGGCCGGTGGTGAGTAATGCGGCAGAAGCTTTTTTTCTGCTTAACAGCCTTCCCTGCTTTGCTACCATTCGCGGAATTTCTGAGTAATAATTTCGTATCAGATCCCAATAGTAAGCCTGCTAAGTCTCGAACGACTTGCCTATTCACTTTGCTTTCCCTTAGCTGCAACTAAATGAAGGGTAACCCACCATGCTAGGGAATCAAAGGGCATTCACTGTCTTGATTGGCATTTAATACTCACTTCACATTTGATAATCACTTTCTTACCGTACATTCTTTCTTTACTATTGCGTTCATTTTATTGTACCGTTTAAGCTTAAATGTTCTAACTAATTCATATCTCTCTTAGTTTTAAGTTGTAGCAGTGGACAAACAAATGTAGCTGTTCTTAACAGGGCGTGATGTAACGTTCTAGCCCGTAACTCTTGTGATCGTAGAAATCCTTGCCTTTTTAAATGATTGATATAAGCATTTCATGTAAAAGCTAATAAGTAAAGAAATCTAACACGCAAACTGTCCGCACACACTTGCTGGTAGCCGCTGATAACCTGAAAGCGATGTTGCAGTGTGACGACGTTCGACTAACTCGAAATATAACCGCTAGTCAATCCGCATGGTGTAGGCTATAAGACAAAACATGTACAGGCTGCCTTGAAGTAATTCTTAACGCCTTGCAAGGTATTTAATTCACGTGGGATGCGATACAAACTGTGTCGTTTCTGTTCAGGTCCTGGTTTAGGTTGATTTTACATGCAAAGAAATAGGTGAGTTCTACAATTTTTTCTCCTGAAATCCGTTCCTACATGCTTACTGCACCTAGAAAAGATTGACCGCAATCCAAGACTCGAGGCTTCATAGATAAAGCATTTCAATTTATATTTCTTTCAGAAAATCGTTCAGTATTTTCATGTAAGGTATTTTTCAATGAGATCTGGAACGTTTGCCGATTTTTTCCACCCTACCTTCTTCCTAATGCGGATCTTGGCATCGTGGTCAGTGAGAGCTGTGGTTAAGTTGTCGATGGAGTTTAAAGCGGAAATTAAATACAATACGCACAGCAAAGCCTCTTCCATTAGACGTGTAGACCTAAAGCAATTATCACACCATTTCGACGGACGAAATCATAACGACAATAAGAGGAATTACAAGACTACGGCCAGTTGTTTCATAAGAGATGGTATTTTCATCGAAAACTGCATAGGTCAGCATGTGTTATGGGAAAGCAAGTTATGGTAGACGGCTGGTTCAGCTCACGGCTAGATGCTATTGACATTATTCATTCGGGCAACGTAGTCTGTGGATAGTTCCAGGGAAACAGTAATCCTAGGATAGATTATTGCAATACATCTAAATATATTGCCGCATTTTCATGCGGTTTCTTGCTAAAGGTCGATTACTACGCGATGAAACCGCCTTCGCTGCACCAGTTACGGGTGAAAGAAACATTCTAAAATAATTCCACAGATTCTGCTTAATAAATGCAGAATAACCGTTGCGGATTCTTAATTGCAACTTTAGGCCGGAATTTCTGTAAAACTAGAGCTGAGGTGCTTACACGAACAGCCGTAGTCATTACCTCTACCCACCAACCTTCTGCGTATAGGAACAGTCTGATTACAGATGATGAATACTACGTTTGATGAATCATCTCGTCTTAAAAGAGAGTGGGTTGGACTTCCTGCTCCAATTCGCCGTAGCTTGGATGTTCACAGTGTTTTGAAATTATGTTTGTGGTTATTTGCTCAGCTAAGAGATGTGCTGGTTGTTAGCCAGTGCATACCTCGGACTAGGTAACTCGATTAGGGGTTGACACAACTGGATGGCAAAACGATACGAGAAATGAGATGTTAAGTAGCAGTAGAGAGCACGTGTGCAACGGTGCATTCACGTTTGCTCCTGCTTGCGTTGTGTGCACTAAACGTGCCGTAGTTGCAGTATACTGTATGGTATCGTCTAAGACGAGGCAGAAGATTAATGTTCTTGCTTCGGTCACGCCAGGTGAAGTCCTAGCGGCTAATTGAACGTCTGAAACGCAACGGGTAATGGATAAGTATGCAAGCCTAGCGTGTGAACCAAGATTCTGAGATGGGTGGTTGGTTCAACATTTCTTTGTCCTTTCACTCTGCGTCTGTGCCTTCAATTGCTCTACTACTGAGCTTCTGAGCAGCGCTTGATGGTATCCTGCCTAAATCATTAGCTTCACTTGCTGAGATGTCCCAATGCATTGCCTATGTCAACGAACTTTTCTTCTGATGGCAACAATGAGTTGGGTGTTCCCAGACGTAAACTGAAATACGGTCTTGCTAAGTGGGTTGTCATATTCATCTTAGTAAAGCAACAGCTAAGCAGATACGCTTCTCTCCATAAGCACCTACAATCTCATTTTGCTACATTTGTGAAAAGCACATCTACCATTATTTGTATTAGTTCAATGCCTGTTTAATGTCTGTACTGTTCCAATTTAAAGCTACCTTACGTTGAGGAACGGTGTGTTTGCAACGTTTAGTGTGTTAGCAATGCTAGCTGGTTTGGTCTAGCGGTTAAGGTGCTCGGCCCGACCAAGGTCTGACTGAGGTCATGGGGTCGAGCCCCAAGGCATATGCAAAGAGCCTGAATGGAGATTTAGCTTTCCTGGGGCGCTATATAATGAATTATACATTATATTTATAGTTTATATTTATTGTGCTTGTACTATAGGATGAGGAAAAGTACTGTCCTGATTTGTTTCTCATAGTTCGCTCCCAGTCACCATTTTTGTATTTTCAGTGACTGAATGAAGCTTTTATTATCGCATGAAAACTTTCCTATGTTTTAGATTATATTAGAATTTACAAAATTAATTTCAATTTTAGAACTTGACGTTTAATGCTCAATAAATATTCTGTAAAGAAAGAAAATTCCAACGGTTAGTGGTACACGGACAGAGCTGACAAGTGCAATATGGAGCGAGGTAATAGGCATTAGTAAATGTAAATATGTTTAATGGTAGCACGCAAAGTGTCAGCACGCTTTAGAAAACGAAGAACGAATTCCAAAGATCCGCAAGTCTCTTTGAGAGACATGCGGTTTTCAGCTTATTAATAAATGCAATCAATTTAATGGACATCAATACATCAATCGGCAGTGAGTTACGGGCTTTGGGAGTATCCAAAATAGAGGCAATATCACCTCGGGATTTAAGATGGCATCAAAGCACAGCTGGCGGATTCTAGTCATAAAATCGGGTTGTACGATATTTAGCCTGGCCTAGAGTAGTTAGGACAGTTAGGCATGAGTCAGAGAATGAAGAGTCCTAAAAGTGAGTGACAACCTTGCTAGAACCTGAGAACGAGTGGGAGCCTCGAAGTCGATTCACTGCTTGATGAAGCGCCGGCTCAGGTCAGCAAGAAATGGCGTGATTTTGGAAACTGCGACGGACTGACGGAACACAAACGCAAAACGCTGCAGAGATGCGCATCTCCTGTAAGTACCTGATTGCACAGCCGGTAGACTAGCTAACACTGACTTACAGTAGTCAAGACGCAATGCCAAAAAAACACTGAACACTTTGTGTGCTTAATTCTGGTCTAACGAGGGCCGATATTTCAGTATGGTGCTTAGCTAAAAGTAGGAAGACGCTACCTAGGATGTAACGGGAACCGCTATTGATAGGTCGCTTTGGAACTGCACCCTGCGAAGTCGCCCAGGTGCTACCGGGGATGTACTGGCATAGCATATTTTGAGCGTTGAGCTTTCTTGCTTCTGAGCTTCACTTGATTATAACCAGTATAATGATTTTCTGTCGTCATTAAATGTTAAAGGTAAGCTGAAATTCGCGTCCGGATTTTAGCAATAGATGCAGCAACGGAGTTGGAGAATTTGGCACTAGAGGGCTGGGATGGACTGCATCATCGGTAAAGCTGTATCTGCGTAATAATGATAACAATACATTGGTTATAATGCCCCAAAAAAAAAACTCATTCTCGTTCTAGGCACATCACATTTGGTACAATGGAAGCACAATTGAATTGTTACTGGTAGCATGCTCAAAGACAACAAGCATAACTTGATTAGGGGTGACATATACCAAGTCAGCATGAAAGAATGGTTATTGCGCACTTGCGAAAAAAAATCATCGTTTTAGAAATTGCTACGAGACTGCAACCTGATTTTTTATAGTCGACATCACTTTTCCGATTTTTTTTTTTTTTTGGTGACTCAACTTGAGGTTTAGGGAAGCGAATTTTAGTACGCGGCTGTTCAAGCTCGCTCCAAGATGTCCTTCCTTTGGTCGTTTGGCACCGTGGTGGATGCGGGGACCTAAGAAAGATTATTGCAAACTGTATATTATGGCATACCCACACGGTTACTTGCAAACGTTCGGTTTTAGCTCGATGGAACAGCCTGTGTGGGACCAGTAATGGGTTAATAATTATTCATGGCAGATTCGAAAGCCTCTTTTGATTATTAGCAGGATAATCGCCAGCTCAAAAACTAGTTACAAACTGCCTTTCTATAATGGACACGCGGCATATTAAGCAAAACTTAGGCATTAGCCGGTTTTTTTCTGGTGTACGCATCGAAAGCAAGATTACGATATGACCACTGGAGCTGCACACAAGCCACAGGCCACGTAACTGCAAAATATGACCTCTCCACGCTACGTATATGGGTTTTAGGTCAAGTCATTGGCACGCCACATTGCAGCAGTGATCCGAAATCGTCAGCAAAGCCTTCTGGTGTCGTCACTGAGTCGGCGACTTAAATATTGGCTCCTCTAACCCGTCTCACGTATAGTGCCTAGCATTCGTAGCTTCGCCATGCCTGGAAATAATTAATGGCAAAAGTCGGTGAAACGTCATATTTTACAAATGAGTCAGCTGCTCTCAGATATTTCTAGGTCCGCGTACGTGGTCTTCAATATGGAATACTCTTGCTTACACCATGCGTGTTTTGTATACTCGTGAGTGCTAAGCTAGCCACGTCATAGGAACATTGAGCTTGCTGCCGCTCGCCCCAGCAATCAGCTAAAAGAAAGCCACCAGGCGATCATACGTCCGCCAACGGCATCACTCCTACTCTCGATTGGGTCAGCGTCCCGATTGAACTGGTTACCTAGGAGGACAGCCACCGGTGTGACAGGCACAACTCGTTCGCGTTCTTACGCTGACCCACAAGGCCCGCCACGGCTTGGCTCCTTCGTACCTAGCTGAACTGCTGCATCAGTTTAAGCCTGTTCGCGCCCTCAGGTCCTGTGTGGACAATAAATTAGCTGTCCCATTCTTCCGCTTAAAGACAGTTGGCGACAGAAGCTATAGCTCTGCAGGTCCTAGACTGTGAAACTCGCTTCCACAATTCTTACGCAACGACAACTACTCTCCTACTGCCGACTATGGCACATCTTTTTTAGCGGTCCTGAGCTGCTACTTCTATGCTACTCACTACCTCAACTGCTCTCAGTTTATCTCTCCTGACTCTGCTATGCTTCCCACTTTCTCTTCGTTGCGTGAGACGAAGTCTGTTGGCTACCGAATGAGTACCGAAAGCCGCTTTGGCTGTGAGTGCGCTATATAAAACTCTCCTGCGTAACACCCACATGGTCTTTATGACTTTGCGGAGTTACAAACGGAGGTACAGGCAGACAGGCTTTTGGTCATGCCGAGGAATGAAGGCCACTCCACTGCGGCATCCACGAATGCGAGTTATTTAAAGTCAGCTTCAAACGTAACCTCAGGCCTAAACTTCTTCTTTGTGAAATTATAAGTCCTCTACAAAACAAGCTGCCAGGCAAAGTCGAAACTTCTAACGCATATCACGATATTAAAGTTGTCCATCTAGAATTATCAAACGGTAGCGTTTACGTTCTCCGTCGTCTCAATGCAGCACGCAGAATTGATGCTTGATGAAGAGCTTCTTGCAATGATTAATCTCATGCTTTGCTCACGCAGCATGAGAATGTCAGTTCAAGGTTAGTTGCGCTACTACACGCATAGTCCTGGACGAATAGGGCATGCAAGGGTATGCTACGTCCGTGGAGATCTTGTTAACGTTCAAACCTAAATGCCAAATGTCGCCCAGTCAAAGAATACCTGCCTGATGGCCCACGCCATCAGCTTCACCCTCTGCGTAACTTGCAGACTTCTTTCAGAATTTATGCGACTCTACGGCTCTCGGGTTTTCCGAATGATGAGCGAGATGCTTCTTAGTCTCGCAATCGCCACTCGCATCGGCCCAGTGTGCGAGACTTAGTTTATCCATCATGGCTTTGTGACCAGGCATCCTTTTTTCCTCTGCCGTTATATAAGTCGTCATTGGCGTTTTCTTTCCAGCTAGATTCCTGTCTCTCGTCGCAGCCTAAGACTACCCGGAGTATTTATACCTCCGCTACTGTAATTTCAGAAAAGGCATGGACGCAATGTTCCGCTGCCCTCATATCTGCACTCGCTGCTTAACCATGCCTGACAACGGAGTAAATGTGGATCATCTTCGTAAACGTTTTCGAAACGGCCCCGACTGGCTTCAAGCGGCTCGCCCGATGCCTCGTCCGTTGGTACGCTGACGTGCTGCAGCAAATCAGTGAAACTAGCTCTTGGGTCCTCTTAAAATAGTGCCTCCGTCATTGAATTTTCTGCGATCTGCCTTTCCGTGAGCCACACGATCAGAGGCTACTCCGTAATTGTATGGATACGTTTTCGCTGCTTTTGAAATTGTTTCAACACCCGCGGCTGACGGTAGAATCTGTATCGATTTCTTTTCGTTCCGTAAAGTGCACGTCGTAGAATTTCTACGCTCGTACCTCTTTGCCAGGTCGACTGCACGCACACCTGCGTCATATTTCAATATTTATTTCCTCAACTCAGTGCTCGTCGTCTTCATCTTCTTCTCAGCGATGGTCTTCCCTCTCGCTTACTTTAGACCCATGGTTGGAAAAATAAAAGAACGCTGCACACGATAACTGCAAGCGCGAAATGCAAGCAAACAACTGGTGCTTCCGTTGCGAGCTATTTAATCAAAGTCATCAAGTTGGATACGAGATGCTGAGCGGATGTGGTGGCGTTCAACGTGGCATTTGTCGTGCATATTAGCAGTGGGGAATCTAAAGCTGGCTCGTAACCCAAAATTGAGCCTTCAAATTGACGCTACAATCGGCCGAGAGACTTACTTTACGAAAATCTCGTTAGTTAGGACGCTCGCAAGTCTCGTCAGTGAAGGCACCATTGTACACTCTGTCGTTGTAAAATATGCAGCGAATATTATAGAAAATCCCTTATTTTCAAAGTTTGACTCTGACTTGATTGTTCTGCGCGTTATCCTCAGGTATCTTAACGACAAACAGCTAAAGATTTTTCTAAAACGCTTTCTAGAACGTTCGAAACTTTGGCGCTGAAGAGCCAGCCATCGGGTGTCGAATTATGAACTTTAATGGCAAAGGAAATCAAATAAGATGACCTTCCAAATTTTCCGGACACTATGCTATGGTGAACTGTTTAAACATCCGGTAGCATTTTCGAGGTTCATTGGTCGATCAATGACCGTATACTGGCAAGCTGCAATTACTAGGCTTCAATGGCATGTAGAATCACGACATCCTGCAGTGACATCATGTAAAGATGTATCTCTCTCGGTATTGCCAACAGATCAGTTGCATTTTACATTTACAATAGAGGCATGACGCCGCTGAAGATCTTAATGTGACTTTCGTTATTTACTTGTGCTGGATTGTCGTTTTTTTGCCGCTTAGCTGCAATCCGCTGTCGTATCGGTAAATCGTGGAATCGGCTACGTCTCTCGGCAGGCATCCCGTGTTGGCATGGTGTGGATGGCTCGTTGAGGAGTTTGATGTTTATGCTTTCCTAATTATTACAGATGGGTAGTGCAACAATTTCTAAGTCGTCGCAGTTGAACGCCGCAAGAACGCACATAAGCTGTGTATGAAAAGTGGTTTCTTAAGACTACTTTCCTCCTGGTATTTAGAGTTATGACAAACGGCAAGAGAAAAGACACTGGTCGTCGCGTGTGCTTCAAGCTCTTACACTAGACCAGCAAACGTTGCACTGTAAATAGTCACGACGAATTCAAGTCTCGACATTTTATTTTCAGAGCTGCGACGTGACGGACACGTTAGAAAGGGTTTCCAGATTTTAAAGATTCATCCGAGCAAAGCGCCAGCAATTGGGGCTGCAACTTTCGCGACTTTCCAGAGGGTTTTCCAGAAATTTCTCTTGACTGCAGCATAATCTATACGTTGAAGGTTTCAAGGCGTCATTCACGATGCGAACACCTACATTAAGACGAAACAAGCGCACTGCGAAATTTAGCTGGTGACTTACTTTCAAATGCTTGCTCGAGTTCAGCTAGCTGGTCGCTGTTCAGCTGCACTTCCTGGTTTTCCGTCTACAAATGCATCATCGGGCTTATTGCTCAAAGCAAGGCAAAAATCTGCACGACATTTGATTCAGGTAACCTGGCTGCACCCTTACTTACTGAGCGAAGGTCGGCTGTCAGTGCCCCGATTATAAGGCACAGCAACACTAATTCAGCAAGAAGCTTCATGGTTTCTGGAACGAAAAGCGGGATGGAGAACCACCTATTAGCGTTAAGAGGGAAGATAATTCGCAGCATTGCATGGCATGCACATAAAGCAGGAGGACTTTCTAGGTTGTACATAATGTCTGGCCTTCACACCGTACTTGCTCGGCAAAAAGAGAGTGGTCTTTATAACTATAATGACAATAATGATGGTCATATGCTAAAACTGATCGCTCGATAGTGCTGTCTCTGCGGCGTACGTAATCTGCTAATAAAAAAAAAATTGAATTTTTTCCATGGGCGCTACAAGAATATTTAATGACCACGACAACAAGCCTAGCTCGATTAAACACAATAAACACAGGATACGACTGCAAGTAGGGATACTGGCAGCACTCAGGGTGTCAGCACTTAAAGCACGCAAAGGACAAACCAAAGGAGTCCACTAAATGCTGTGATCAATACATGCGTTTGAGCTTCTTTGGAGCTTTCGTCTAACACAGGGAATATCTGGACGTCAGTCGGGTGAGTTTTAGGCGTTCGGATAATACGTGCTGAATTCAAAGTCACCGGAGGATTTGAGCATTATACGAGGCGTAGCGAAACGATTAGATTTAGAAAAGCAGGTCGGACGATGCTTAGCCTGGTGGGGGAGTAGGGCTGATACATAGGATCCAGCCAAACGATGAATTAACCTAAATGTGAACGGCAGAACCTCGAACTCGATGCATTGCTTGACTGACAGGCAATGCAGGTAGGCAAGAATTGGTGCGATGTGGCGACAACGTCGCTCAAGACAGTTGGGTCTGGCTGAAAAGTTTTTCACCAAGCGTTTGTGCATCTTCTGCAATCGGCTCATTTGTAACTACCACTATCCGTATACTCCAAGCTCGCATTGCAAGACAGACGTTTATTTAGAAAAAAGGTTAGGAGCTACAGATGGTTATTAAAGCTTAGTTTTGATTTTTAAGATTCCGCACTAGGGTAAACAATATTACTTCCACAACCGAACACAGCCAATACATCAGAACGTACTAAACTAACTCTGACAAAAGAACCATAATACGTCAGTGTGGTTAAAATTGACGCAGCTTTTCTGTCGTATATGTTTTCGTACATCACATTGAAACTTTGGTGTGCCGTCATGACACTGATTTCCGATCTCGCGTGAATTTCTTTTAAATAAACAAACCCCTTAATGTGCTGTGCTCATAACTGATCGTGCTAGCCTATAACCGTAGGTAACGATCATGCAGCATACGCAACGTGCACGTCAAAATTCTGAAAAAGAGCTTACCTAAAGTCTGGAGTCTGCTGATTTGCACTAGAGAAGCAAGATTGATTGATACGTCTTGTGTCTTGGTCACAGGCTTATATGCACGGTAGACATCTACAATTCTGAGAATCGAGTCGTGTTAGAGGCCGGTGGTGAGTAATGCGGCAGAAGCATTTTTTCTGCTTAACAGCCTTCCCTGCTTTGCTACCATTCGCGGAATTTCTGAGTAATAATTTCGTATCAGATCCCAATAGTAAGCCTGCTAAGTCTCGAACGACTTGCCTATTCACTTTGCTTTCCCTTAGCTGCAACTAAATGAAGGGTAACCCACCATGCTAGGGAATCAAAGGGCATTCACTGTCTTGATTGGCATTTAATAATCACTTTCTTACCGTACATTCTTCTTTACTATTTGCGTTCATTTTATTGTACCGTTTAAGCTTAAATGTTCTAACTAATTCATATCTCTCTTAGTTTTAAGTTGTAGCAGTGGACAAACAAATGTAGCTGTTCTTAACAGGGCGTGATGTAACGTTCTAGCCCGTAACTCTTGTGATCGTAGAAATCCTTGCCTTTTTAAGTGATTGATATAAGCATTTCATGTAAAAGCTAATAAGTAAAGAAATCTAACACGCAAACTGTCCGCACACACTTGCTGGTAGCCGCTGATAACCTGAAAGCGATGTTGCAGTGTGACGACGTTCGACTAACTCGAAATATAACCGCTAGTCAATCCGCATGGTGTAGGCTATAAGACAAGACATGTACAGGCTGCCTTGAAGTAATTCTTAACGCCTTGCAAGGTATTTTATTCACGTGGGATGCGATACAAACTGTGTCGTTTTCTGTTCAGGTCCTGGTTTAGGTTGATTTTACATGCAAAGAAATAGGTGAATTCTACTATTTTTCCATGTGGCACTACTCCTGAAATACGTGCCTACATTCCCACTGCACCTAGAAAAGATTGACCACAATCCACGACTCGAGGCTTCATAGATAAAGCATTTCAATTTATATTTCTTTCAGAAAATCGTTGAGTGTTTTCATGTAAAGTAGTTTTCAATGAGATCTGGAACGTTTGCTGATTTTTCTACCCTACCTTCTTCCTAATGCGGATCTTGGCATCGTGGTCAGAGAGAGAGAGAGAGAGAGAGAGGTTGGTTAAGTTGTCGATGGAGTTTAAAGCAAAAATAAATACAATACGCACAGCAAAGCCTCTTCCATTAGACGTGTAGACCTAAAGCAATTATCACACCATTTCGAAGGACGAAATCATAACGACAAAAAGAGGAATTACAAGACTACGGCCAGTTGTTTCATAAGAGATGGTATTTTCATCGAAAACTGCATAGGTCAGCATGTGTTATGGGAAAGCAAGTTATGGTAGACGGCTGGTTCAGCTCACGGCTAGATGCTATTGACATTATTCATTCGGGCAACGTAGTCTGTGGATAGTTCCAGGGAAACAGTAATCCCAGGATAGATTATTGCAATACATCTAAATATATTGCCCCATTTTCATGCGGTTTCTTGCTAAAGGTCGATTACTACGCGATGAAACCGCCTTCGCTGCACCAGTTACGGGTGAAAGAAACATTCTAAAATAATTCCACAGATTCTGCTTAATAAATGCAGAATAACCGTTGCGGATTCTTAATTGCAACTTTAGGCCGGAATTTCTGTAAAACTAGAGCTGAGGTGCTTACACGAACAGCCGTAGTCATTACCTCTACCCACCAACCTTCTGCGTATAGGAACAGTCTGATTACAGATGATGAATACTACGTTTGATGAATCATCTCGTCTTAAAAGAGAGTGGGTTGGACTTCCTGCTCCAATTCGCCGTAGCTTGGATGTTCACAGTGTTTTGAAATTATGTTTGTGGTTATTTGCTCAGCTAAGAGATGTGCTGGTTGTTAGCCAGTGCATACCTCGGACTAGGTAACTCGATTAGGGGTTGACACAACTGGATGGCAAAACGATACGAGAAATGAGATGTTAAGTAGCAGTAGAGAGCACGTGTGCAACGGTGCATTCACGTTTGCTCCTGCTTGCGTTGTGTGCACTAAACGTGCCGTAGTTGCAGTATACTGTATGGTATCGTCTAAGACGAGGCAGAAGATTAATGTTCTTGCTTCGGTCACGCCAGGTGAAGTCCTAGCGGCTAATTGAACGTCTGAAACGCAACGGGTAATGGATAAGTATGCAAGCCTAGCGTGTGAACCAAGATTCTGAGATGGGTGGTTGGTTCAACATTTCTTTGTCCTTTCACTCTGCGTCTGTGCCTTCAATTGCTCTACTACTGAGCTTCTGAGCAGCGCTTGATGGTATCCTGCCTAAATCATTAGCTTCACTTGCTGAGATGTCAATGCATTGCCTATGTCAACGAACTTTTCTTCTGATGGCAACAATGAGTTGGGTGTTCCCAGACGTAAACTGAAATACGGTCTTGCTAAGTGGGTTGTCATATTCATCTTAGTAAAGCAACAGCTAAGCAGATACGCTTCTCTCCATAAGCACCTACAATCTCATTTTGCTACATTTGTGAAAAGCACATCTACCATTATTTGTATTAGTTCAATGCCTGTTTAATGTCTGTACTGTTCCAATTTAAAGCTACCTTACGTTGAGGAACGGTGTGTTTGCAACGTTTAGTGTGTTAGCAATGCTAGCTGGTTTGGTCTAGCGGTTAAGGTGCTCGGCCCGACCAAGGTCTGACTGAGGTCATGGGGTCGAGCCCCAAGGCATATGCAAAGAGCCTGAATGGAGATTTAGCTTTCCTGGGGCGCTATATAATGAATTATACATTATATTTATAGTTTATATTTATTGTGCTTGTACTATAGGATGAGGAAAAGTACTGTCCTGATTTGTTTCTCATAGTTCGCTCCCAGTCACCATTTTTGTATTTTCAGTGACTGAATGAAGCTTTTATTATCGCATGAAAACTTTCCTATGTTTTAGATTATATTAGAATTTACAAAATTAATTTCAATTTTAGAACTTGACGTTTAATGCTCAATAAATATTCTGTAAAGAAAGAAAATTCCAACGGTTAGTGGTACACGGACAGAGCTGACAAGTGCAATATGGAGCGAGGTAATAGGCATTAGTAAATGTAAATATGTTTAATGGTAGCACGCAAAGTGTCAGCACGCTTTAGAAAACGAAGAACGAATTCCAAAGATCCGCAAGTCTCTTTGAGAGACATGCGGTTTTCAGCTTATTAATAAATGCAATCAATTTAATGGACATCAATACATCAATCGGCAGTGAGTTACGGGCTTTGGGAGTATCCAAAATAGAGGCAATATCACCTCGGGATTTAAGATGGCATCAAAGCACAGCTGGCGGATTCTAGTCATAAAATCGGGTTGTACGATATTTAGCCTGGCCTAGAGTAGTTAGGACAGTTAGGCATGAGTCAGAGAATGAAGAGTCCTAAAAGTGAGTGACAACCTTGCTAGAACCTGAGAACGAGTGGGAGCCTCGAAGTCGATTCACTGCTTGATGAAGCGCCGGCTCAGGTCAGCAAGAAATGGCGTGATTTTGGAAACTGCGACGGACTGACGGAACACAAACGCAAAACGCTGCAGAGATGCGCATCTCCTGTAAGTACCTGATTGCACAGCCGGTAGACTAGCTAACACTGACTTACAGTAGTCAAGACGCAATGCCAAAAAAACACTGAACACTTTGTGTGCTTAATTCTGGTCTAACGAGGGCCGATATTTCAGTATGGTGCTTAGCTAAAAGTAGGAAGACGCTACCTAGGATGTAACGGGAACCGCTATTGATAGGTCGCTTTGGAACTGCACCCTGCGAAGTCGCCCAGGTGCTACAGGGGATGTACTGGCATAGCATATTTTGAGCGTTGAGCTTTCTTGCTTCTGAGCTTCACTTGATTATAACCAGTATAATGATTTTCTGTCGTCATTAAATGTTAAAGGTAAGCTGAAATTCGCGTCCGGATTTTAGCAATAGATGCAGCAACGGAGTTGGAGAATTTGGCACTAGAGGGCTGGGATGGACTGCATCATCGGTAAAGCTGTATCTGCGTAATAATGATAACAATACATTGGTTATAATGCCCCAAAAAACTCATTCTCGTTCTAGGCACATCACATTTGGTACAATGGAAGCACAATTGAATTGTTACTGGTAGCATGCTCAAAGACAACAAGCATAACTTGATTAGGGGTGACATATACCAAGTCAGCATGAAAGAATGGTTATTGCGCACTTGCGAAAAAAAAAATCATCGTTTTAGAAATTGCTACGAGACTGCAACCTGATTTTTTATAGTCGACATCACTTTTCCGATTTTTGGGACGCACCGGTGACTCAACTTGAGGTTTAGGGAAGCGAATTTTAGTACGCGGCTGTTCAAGCTCGCTCCAAGATGTCCTTCCTTTGGTCGTTTGGCACCGTGGTGGATGCGGGGACCTAAGAAAGATTATTGCAAACTGTATATTATGGCATACCCACACGGTTACTTGCAAACGTTCGGTTTTTAGCTCGATGGAACAGCCTGTGTGGGACCAGTAATGGGTTAATAATTATTCATGGCAGATTCGAAAGCCTCTTTTGATTATTAGCAGGATAATCGCCAGCTCAAAAACTAGTTACAAACTGCCTTTCTATAATGGACACGCGGCATATTAAGCAAAACTTAGGCATTAGCCGGTTTTTTTCTGGTGTACGCATCGAAAGCAAGATTACGATATGACCACTGGAGCTGCACACAAGCCACAGGCCACGTAACTGCAAAATATGACCTCTCCACGCTACGTATATGGGTTTTAGGTCAAGTCATTGGCACGCCACATTGCAGCAGTGATCCGAAATCGTCAGCAAAGCCTTCTGGTGTCGTCACTGAGTCGGCGACTTAAATATTGGCTCCTCTAACCCGTCTCACGTATAGTGCCTAGCATTCGTAGCTTCGCCATGCCTGGAAATAATTAATGGCAAAAGTCGGTGAACGTCATATTTTACAAATGAGTCAGCTGCTCTCAGATATTTCTAGGTCCGCGTACGTGGTCTTCAATATGGAATACTCTTGCTTACACCATGCGTGTTTTGTATACTCGTGAGTGCTAAGCTAGCCACGTCATAGGAACATTGAGCTTGCTGCCGCTCGCCCAGCAATCAGCTAAAAGAAAGCCACCAGGCGATCATACGTCCGCCAACGGCATCACTCCTACTCTCGATTGGGTCAGCGTCCCGATTGAACTGGTTACCTAGGAGGACAGCCACCGGTGTGACAGGCACAACTCGTTCGCGTTCTTACGCTGACCCACAAGGCCCGCCACGGCTTGGCTCCTTCGTACCTAGCTGAACTGCTGCATCAGTTTAAGCCTGTTCGCGCCCTCAGGTCCTGTGTGGACAATAAATTAGCTGTCCCATTCTTCCGCTTAAAGACAGTTGGCGACAGAAGCTATAGCTCTGCAGGTCCTAGACTGTGAAACTCGCTTCCACAATTCTTACGCAACGACAACTACTCTCCTACTGCCGACTATGGCACATCTTTTTTAGCGGTCCTGAGCTGCTACTTCTATGCTACTCACTACCTCAACTGCTCTCAGTTTATCTCTCCTGACTCTGCTATGCTTCCCACTTTCTCTTCGTTGCGTGAGACGAAGTCTGTTGGCTACCGAATGAGTACCGAAAGCCGCTTTGGCTGTGAGTGCGCTATATAAAACTCTCCTGCGTAACACCCACATGGTCTTTATGACTTTGCGGAGTTACAAACGGAGGTACAGGCAGACAGGCTTTTGGTCATGCCGAGGAATGAAGGCCACTCCACTGCGGCATCCACGAATGCGAGTTATTTAAAGTCAGCTTCAAACGTAACCTCAGGCCTAAACTTCTTCTTTGTGAAATTATAAGTCCTCTACAAAACAAGCTGCCAGGCAAAGTCGAAACTTCTAACGCATATCACGATATTAAAGTTGTCCATCTAGAATTATCAAACGGTAGCGTTTACGTTCTCCGTCGTCTCAATGCAGCACGCAGAATTGATGCTTGATGAAGAGCTTCTTGCAATGATTAATCTCATGCTTTGCTCACGCAGCATGAGAATGTCAGTTCAAGGTTAGTTGCGCTACTACACGCATAGTCCTGGACGAATAGGGCATGCAAGGGTATGCTACGTCCGTGGAGATCTTGTTAACGTTCAAACCTAAATGCCAAATGTCGCCCAGTCAAAGAATACCTGCCTGATGGCCCACGCCATCAGCTTCACCCTCTGCGTAACTTGCAGACTTCTTTCAGAATTTATGCGACTCTACGGCTCTCGGGTTTTCCGAATGATGAGCGAGATGCTTCTTAGTCTCGCAATCGCCACTCGCATCGGCCCAGTGTGCGAGACTTAGTTTATCCATCATGGCTTTGTGACCAGGCATCCTTTTTTCCTCTGCCGTTATATAAGTCGTCATTGGCGTTTTCTTTCCAGCTAGATTCCTGTCTCTCGTCGCAGCCTAAGACTACCCGGAGTATTTATACCTCCGCTACTGTAATTTCAGAAAAGGCATGGACGCAATGTTCCGCTGCCCTCATATCTGCACTCGCTGCTTAACCATGCCTGACAACGGAGTAAATGTGGATTATCTAAGTAAAGGTTTTCGAAACGGCCCCGACTGGCTTCAAGCGGCTCGCCCGATGCCTCGTCCGTTGGTACGCTGACGTGCTGCAGCAAATCAGTGAAACTAGCTCTTGGGTCCTCTTAAAATAGTGCCTCCGTCATTGAATTTTCTGCGAGCTGCCTTTCCGTGAGCCACACGATCAGAGGCTACTCCGTAATTGTATGGATACGTTTTCGCTGTTTTTGAAATTGTTTTAACACCCTCGGCTGACGGTAGAATCTGTATCGATTTCTTTTCGTTCCGTAAAGTGCACGTCGTAGAATTTCTACGCTCGTACCTCTTTGCCAGGTCGACTGCACGCACACCTGCGTCATATTTCAATATTTATTTCCTCAACTCAGTGCTCGTCGTCTTCATCTTCTTCTCAGCGATGGTCTTCCCTCTCGCTTACTTTAGACCCATGGTTGGAAAAAGAACGCTGCACACGATAACTGCAAGCGCGAAATGCAAGCAAACAACTGGTGCTTCCGTTGCGAGCTATTTAATCAAAGTCATCAAGTTGGATACGAGATGCTGAGCGGATGTGGTGGCGTTCAACGTGGCATTTGTCGTGCATATTAGCAGTGGGGAATCTAAAGCTGGCTCGTAACCCAAAATTGAGCCTTCAAATTGACGCTACAATCGGCCGAGAGACTTACTTTACGAAAATCTCGTTAGTTAGGACGCTCGCAAGTCTCGTCAGTGAAGGCACCATTGTACACTCTGTCGTTGTAAAATATGCAGCGAATATTATAGAAAATCCCTTATTTTCAAAGTTTGACTCTGACTTGATTGTTCTGCGCGTTATCCTCAGGTATCTTAACGACAAACAGCTAAAGATTTTTCTAAAACGCTTTCTAGAACGTTCGAAACTTTGGCGCTGAAGAGCCAGCCATCGGGTGTCGAATTATGAACTTTAATGGCAAAGGAAATCAAATAAGATGACCTTCCAAATTTTCCGGACACTATGCTATGGTGAACTGTTTAAACATCCGGTAGCATTTTCGAGGTTCATTGGTCGATCAATGACCGTATACTGGCAAGCTGCAATTACTAGGCTTCAATGGCATGTAGAATCACGACATCCTGCAGTGACATCATGTAAAGATGTATCTCTCTCGGTATTGCCAACAGATCAGTTGCATTTTACATTTACAATAGAGGCATGACGCCGCTGAAGATCTTAATGTGACTTTCGTTATTTACTTGTGCTGGATTGTCGTTTTTGCCGCTTAGCTGCAATCCGCTGTCGTATCGGTAAATCGTGGAATCGGCTACGTCTCTCGGCAGGCATCCCGTGTTGGCATGGTGTGGATGGCTCGTTGAGGAGTTTGATGTTTATGCTTTCCTAATTATTACAGATGGGTAGTGCAACAATTTCTAAGTCGTCGCAGTTGAACGCCGCAAGAACGCACATAAGCTGTGTATGAAAAGTGGTTTCTTAAGACTACTTTCCTCCGTGTATTTAGAGTTATGACAAACGGCAAGAGAAAAGACACTGGTCGTCGCGTGTGCTTCAAGCTCTTACACTAGACCAGCAAACGTTGCACTGTAAATAGTCACGACGAATTCAAGTCTCGACATTTTATTTTCAGAGCTGCGACGTGACGGACACGTTAGAAAGGGTTTCCAGATTTTAAAGATTCATCCGAGCAAAGCGCCAGCAATTGGGGCTGCAACTTTCGCGACTTTCCAGAGGGTTTTCCAGAAATTTCTCTTGACTTCAGCATAATCTATACGTTGAAGGTTTCAAGGCGTCATTCACGATGCGAACACCTACATTAAGACGAAACAAGCGCACTGCGAAATTTAGCTGGTGACTTACTTTCAAATGCTTGCTCGAGTTCAGCTAGCTGGTCGCTGTTCAGCTGCACTTCCTGGTTTTCCGTCTACAAATGCATCATCGGGCTTATTGCTCAAAGCAAGGCAAAAATCTGCACGACATTTGATTCAGGTAACCTGGCTGCACCCTTACTTACTGAGCGAAGGTCGGCTGTCAGTGCCCCGATTATAAGGCACAGCAACACTAATTCAGCAAGAAGCTTCATGGTTTCTGGAACGAAAAGCGGGATGGAGAACCACCTATTAGCGTTAAGAGGGAAGATAATTCGCAGCATTGCATGGCATGCACATAAAGCAGGAGGACTTTCTAGGTTGTACATAATGTCTGGCCTTCACACCGTACTTGCTCGGCAAAAAGAGAGTGGTCTTTATAACTATAATGACAATAATGATGGTCATATGCTAAAACTGATCGCTCGATAGTGCTGTCTCTGCGGCGTACGTAATCTGCTAATAAAAACATTGAATTTTCCATGGGCGCTACAAGAATATTTAATGACCACGACAACAAGCCTAGCTCGATTAAACACAATAAACACAGGATACGACTGCAAGTAGGGATACTGGCAGCACTCAGGGTGTCAGCACTTAAAGCACGCAAAGGACAAACCAAAGGAGTCCACTAAATGCTGTGATCAATACATGCGTTTGAGCTTCTTTGGAGCTTTCGTCTAACACAGGGAATATCTGGACGTCAGTCGGGTGAGTTTTAGGCGTTCGGATAATACGTGCTGAATTCAAAGTCACCGGAGGATTTGAGCATTATACGAGGCGTAGCGAAACGATTAGATTTAGAAAAGCAGGTCGGACGATGCTTAGCCTGGTGGGGGAGTAGGGCTGATACATAGGATCCAGCCAAACGATGAATTAACCTAAATGTGAACGGCAGAACCTCGAACTCGATGCATTGCTTGACTGACAGGCAATGCAGGTAGGCAAGAATTGGTGCGATGTGGCGACAACGTCGCTCAAGACAGTTGGGTCTGGCTGAAAAGTTTTTCACCAAGCGTTTGTGCATCTTCTGCAATCGGCTCATTTGTAACTACCACTATCCGTATACTCCAAGCTCGCATTGCAAGACAGACATTTATTTAGAAAAAAGGTTAGGAGCTACAGATGGTTATTAAAGCTTAGTTTTGATTTTTAAGATTCCGCACTAGGGTAAACAATATTACTTCCACAACCGAACACAGCCACTACATCAGAACGTACTAAACTAACTCTGACAAAAGAACCATAATACGTCAGTGTGGTTAAAATTGACGCAGCTTTTCTGTCGTATATGTTTTCGTACATCACATTGAAACTTGTGTGTGCCGTCATGACACTGATTTCCGATCTCGCGTGAATTTCTTTTAAATAAACAAACCCCTTAATGTGCTGTGCTCATAACTGATCGTGCTAGCCTATAACCGTCTGTAACGATCATGCAGCATACGCAACGTGCACGTCAAAATTCTGAAAAAAAGCTTACCTAAAGTCTGGGGTCTGCTGATTTGCACTAGAGAAGCAAGATTGATTGATATGTCCTGTGTCTTGGTCACAGGCTTATATGCACGGTAGACATCTACAATTCCGAGAATCGAGTCGTGTTAGAGGCCGGTGGTGAGTAATGCGGCAGAAGCTTTTTTTCTGCTTAACAGCCTTCCCTGCTTTGCTACCATTCGCGGAATTTCTGAGTAATAATTTCGTATCAGATCCCAATAGTAAGCCTGCTAAGTCTCGAACGACTTGCCTATTCACTTTGCTTTCCCTTAGCTGCAACTAAAGGAAGGGTAACCCACCATGCTAGGGAATCAAAGGGCATTCACTGTCTTGATTGGCATTTAATAATCACTTTCTTACCGTACATTCTTTCTTTACTATTGCGTTCATTTTATTGTACCGTTTAAGCTTAAATGTTCTAACTAATTCATATCTCTCTTAGTTTTAAGTTGTAGCAGTGGACAAACAAATGTAGCTGTTCTTAACAGGGCGTGATGTAACGTTCTAGCCCGTAACTCTTGTGATCGTAGAAATCCTTGCCTTTTTAAATGATTGATATAAGCATTTCATGTAAAAGCTAATAAGTAAAGAAATCTAACACGCAAACTGTCCGCACACACTTGCTGGTAGCCGCTGATAACCTGAAAGCGATGTTGCAGTGTGACGACGTTCGACTAACTCGAAATATAACCGCTAGTCAATCCGCATGGTGTAGGCTATAAGACAAGACATGTACAGGCTGCCTTGAAGTAATTCTTAACGCCTTGCAAGGTATTTTATTCACGTGGGATGCGATACAAACTGTGTCGTTTCTGTTCAGGTCCTGGTTTAGGTTGATTTTACATGCAAAGAAATAGGTGAATTCTACTATTTTTCCATGTGGCACTACTCCTGAAATACGTGCCTACATTCCCACTGCACCTAGAAAAGATTGACCACAATCCACGACTCGAGGCTTCATAGATAAAGCATTTCAATTTATATTTCTTTCAGAAAATCGTTGAGTGTTTTCATGTAAAGTAGTTTTCAATGAGATCTGGAACGTTTGCTGATTTTTCTACCCTACCTTCTTCCTAATGCGGATCTTGGCATCGTGGTCAGAGAGAGAGAGAGAGAGAGAGAGCAGTGGTTAAGTTGTCGATGGAGTTTAAAGCAAAAATAAATACAATACGCACAGCAAAGCCTCTTCCATTAGACGTGTAGACCTAAAGCAATTATCACACCATTTCGAAGGACGAAATCATAACGACAAAAAGAGGAATTACAAGACTACGGCCAGTTGTTTCATAAGAGATGGTATTTCAATCGAAAACTGCATAGGTCAGCATGTGTTATGGGAAAGCAAGTTATGGTAGACGGCTGGTTCAGCTCACGGCTAGATGCTATTGACATTATTCATTCGGGCAACGTAGTCTGTGGATAGTTCCAGGGAAACAGTAATCCCAGGATAGATTATTGCAATACATCTAAATATATTGCCCCATTTTCATGCGGTTTCTTGCTAAAGGTCGATTACTACGCGATGAAACCGCCTTCGCTGCACCAGTTACGGGTGAAAGAAACATTCTAAAATAATTCCACAGATTCTGCTTAATAAATGCAGAATAACCGTTGCGGATTCTTAATTGCAACTTTAGGCCGGAATTTCTGTAAAACTAGAGCTGAGGTGCTTACACGAACAGCCGTAGTCATTACCTCTACCCACCAACCTTCTGCGTATAGGAACAGTCTGATTACAGATGATGAATACTACGTTTGATGAATCATCTCGTCTTAAAAGAGAGTGGGTTGGACTTCCTGCTCCAATTCGCCGTAGCTTGGATGTTCACAGTGTTTTGAAATTATGTTTGTGGTTATTTGCTCAGCTAAGAGATGTGCTGGTTGTTAGCCAGTGCATACCTCGGACTAGGTAACTCGATTAGGGGTTGACACAACTGGATGGCAAAACGATACGAGAAATGAGATGTTAAGTAGCAGTAGAGAGCACGTGTGCAACGGTGCATTCACGTTTGCTCCTGCTTGCGTTGTGTGCACTAAACGTGCCGTAGTTGCAGTATACTGTATGGTATCGTCTAAGACGAGGCAGAAGATTAATGTTCTTGCTTCGGTCACGCCAGGTGAAGTCCTAGCGGCTAATTGAACGTCTGAAACGCAACGGGTAATGGATAAGTATGCAAGCCTAGCGTGTGAACCAAGATTCTGAGATGGGTGGTTGGTTCAACATTTCTTTGTCCTTTCACTCTGCGTCTGTGCCTTCAATTGCTCTACTACTGAGCTTCTGAGCAGCGCTTGATGGTATCCTGCCTAAATCATTAGCTTCACTTGCTGAGATGTCAATGCATTGCCTATGTCAACGAACTTTTCTTCTGATGGCAACAATGAGTTGGGTGTTCCCAGACGTAAACTGAAATACGGTCTTGCTAAGTGGGTTGTCATATTCATCTTAGTAAAGCAACAGCTAAGCAGATACGCTTCTCTCCATAAGCACCTACAATCTCATTTTGCTACATTTGTGAAAAGCACATCTACCATTATTTGTATTAGTTCAATGCCTGTTTAATGTCTGTACTGTTCCAATTTAAAGCTACCTTACGTTGAGGAACGGTGTGTTTGCAACGTTTAGTGTGTTAGCAATGCTAGCTGGTTTGGTCTAGCGGTTAAGGTGCTCGGCCCGACCAAGGTCTGACTGAGGTCATGGGGTCGAGCCCCAAGGCATATGCAAAGAGCCTGAATGGAGATTTAGCTTTCCTGGGGCGCTATATAATGAATTATACATTATATTTATAGTTTATATTTATTGTGCTTGTACTATAGGATGAGGAAAAGTACTGTCCTGATTTGTTTCTCATAGTTCGCTCCCAGTCACCATTTTTGTATTTTCAGTGACTGAATGAAGCTTTTATTATCGCATGAAAACTTTCCTATGTTTTAGATTATATTAGAATTTACAAAATTAATTTCAATTTTAGAACTTGACGTTTAATGCTCAATAAATATTCTGTAAAGAAAGAAAATTCCAACGGTTAGTGGTACACGGACAGAGCTGACAAGTGCAATATGGAGCGAGGTAATAGGCATTAGTAAATGTAAATATGTTTAATGGTAGCACGCAAAGTGTCAGCACGCTTTAGAAAACGAAGAACGAATTCCAAAGATCCGCAAGTCTCTTTGAGAGACATGCGGTTTTCAGCTTATTAATAAATGCAATCAATTTAATGGACATCAATACATCAATCGGCAGTGAGTTACGGGCTTTGGGAGTATCCAAAATAGAGGCAATATCACCTCGGGATTTAAGATGGCATCAAAGCACAGCTGGCGGATTCTAGTCATAAAATCGGGTTGTACGATATTTAGCCTGGCCTAGAGTAGTTAGGACAGTTAGGCATGAGTCAGAGAATGAAGAGTCCTAAAAGTGAGTGACAACCTTGCTAGAACCTGAGAACGAGTGGGAGCCTCGAAGTCGATTCACTGCTTGATGAAGCGCCGGCTCAGGTCAGCAAGAAATGGCGTGATTTTGGAAACTGCGACGGACTGACGGAACACAAACGCAAAACGCTGCAGAGATGCGCATCTCCTGTAAGTACCTGATTGCACAGCCGGTAGACTAGCTAACACTGACTTACAGTAGTCAAGACGCAATGCCAAAAAAACACTGAACACTTTGTGTGCTTAATTCTGGTCTAACGAGGGCCGATATTTCAGTATGGTGCTTAGCTAAAAGTAGGAAGACGCTACCTAGGATGTAACGGGAACCGCTATTGATAGGTCGCTTTGGAACTGCACCCTGCGAAGTCGCCCAGGTGCTACCGGGGATGTACTGGCATAGCATATTTTGAGCGTTGAGCTTTCTTGCTTCTGAGCTTCACTTGATTATAACCAGTATAATGATTTTCTGTCGTCATTAAATGTTAAAGGTAAGCTGAAATTCGCGTCCGGATTTTAGCAATAGATGCAGCAACGGAGTTGGAGAATTTGGCACTAGAGGGCTGGGATGGACTGCATCATCGGTAAAGCTGTATCTGCGTAATAATGATAACAATACATTGGTTATAATGCCCCAAAAAACTCATTCTCGTTCTAGGCACATCACATTTGGTACAATGGAAGCACAATTGAATTGTTACTGGTAGCATGCTCAAAGACAACAAGCATAACTTGATTAGGGGTGACATATACCAAGTCAGCATGAAAGAATGGTTATTGCGCACTTGCGAAAAAAAATCATCGTTTTAGAAATTGCTACGAGACTGCAACCTGATTTTTTATAGTCGACATCACTTTTCCGATTTTTGGGACGCACCGGTGACTCAACTTGAGGTTTAGGGAAGCGAATTTTAGTACGCGGCTGTTCAAGCTCGCTCCAAGATGTCCTTCCTTTGGTCGTTTGGCACCGTGGTGGATGCGGGGACCTAAGAAAGATTATTGCAAACTGTATATTATGGCATACCCACACGGTTACTTGCAAACGTCTGGTGTTTGCTCGATGGAACTGCCTGTGTGGGACCAGTAATGGGTTAATAATTATTCATGGCAGATTCGAAAGCCTCTTTTGATTATTAGCAGGATAATCGCCAGCTCAAAAACTAGTTACAAACTGCCTTTCTATAATGGACACGCGGCATATTAAGCAAAACTTAGGCATTAGCCGGTTTTTTCTGGTGTACGCATCGAAAGCAAGATTACGATATGACCACTGGAGCTGCACACAAGCCACAGGCCACGTAACTGCAAAATATGACCTCTCCACGCTACGTATATGGGTTTTAGGTCAAGTCATTGGCACGCCACATTGCAGCAGTGATCCGAAATCGTCAGCAAAGCCTTCTGGTGTCGTCACTGAGTCGGCGACTTAAATATTGGCTCCTCTAACCCGTCTCACGTATAGTGCCTAGCATTCGTAGCTTCGCCATGCCTGGAAATAATTAATGGCAAAAGTCGGTGAACGTCATATTTTACAAATGAGTCAGCTGCTCTCAGATATTTCTAGGTCCGCGTACGTGGTCTTCAATATGGAATACTCTTGCTTACACCATGCGTGTTTTGTATACTCGTGAGTGCTAAGCTAGCCACGTCATAGGAACATTGAGCTTGCTGCCGCTCGCCCAGCAATCAGCTAAAAGAAAGCCACCAGGCGATCATACGTCCGCCAACGGCATCACTCCTACTCTCGATTGGGTCAGCGTCCCGATTGAACTGGTTACCTAGGAGGACAGCCACCGGTGTGACAGGCACAACTCGTTCGCGTTCTTACGCTGACCCACAAGGCCCGCCACGGCTTGGCTCCTTCGTACCTAGCTGAACTGCTGCATCAGTTTAAGCCTGTTCGCGCCCTCAGGTCCTGTGTGGACAATAAATTAGCTGTCCCATTCTTCCGCTTAAAGACAGTTGGCGACAGAAGCTATAGCTCTGCAGGTCCTAGACTGTGAAACTCGCTTCCACAATTCTTACGCAACGACAACTACTCTCCTACTGCCGACTATGGCACATCGTTTTTTAGCGGTCCTGAGCTGCTACTTCTATGCTACTCACTACCTCAACTGCTCTCAGTTTATCTCTCCTGACTCTGCTATGCTTCCCACTTTCTCTTCGTTGCGTGAGACGAAGTCTGTTGGCTACCAAATGAGTACCGAAAGCCGCTTTGGCTGTGAGTGCGCTATATAAAACTCTCCTGCGTAACACCCACGTGGTCTTTATGACTTTGCGGAGTTACAAACGGAGGTACAGGCAGACAGGCTTTTGGTCATGCCGAGGAATGAAGGCCACTCCACTGCGGCATCCACGAATGCGAGTTATTTAAAGTCAGCTTCAAACGTAACCTCAGGCCTAAACTTCTTCTTTGTGAAATTATAAGTCCTCTACAAAACAAGCTGCCAGGCAAAGTCGAAACTTCTAACGCATATCACGATATTAAAGTTGTCCATCTAGAATTATCAAACGGTAGCGTTTACGTTCTCCGTCGTCTCAATGCAGCACGCAGAATTGATGCTTGATGAAGAGCTTCTTGCAATGATTAATCTCATGCTTTGCTCACGCAGCATGAGAATGTCAGTTCAAGGTTAGTTGCGCTACTACACGCATAGTCCTGGACGAATAGGGCATGCAAGGGTATGCTACGTCCGTGGAGATCTTGTTAACGTTCAAACCTAAATGCCAAATGTCGCCCAGTCAAAGAATACCTGCCTGATGGCCCACGCCATCAGCTTCACCCTCTACGTAGCTTGCAGATTTCTTGTAGAATTGTATGCGGCATTACGGCTCTCGGGTTTTCCGAATGATGAGCGAGATGCTTCTTAGTCTCGCAATCGCCACTCGCATCGGCCCAGTGTGCGAGACTTAGTTTATCCATCATGGCTTTGTGACCAGGCATCCTTTTTTCCTCTGCCGTTATATAAGTCGTCATTGGCGTTTTCTTTCCAGCTAGATTCCTGTCTCTCGTCGCAGCCTAAGACTACCCGGAGTATTTATACCTCCGCTACTGTAATTTCAGAAAAGGCATGGACGCATTGTTCCGCTGCCCTCATATCTGCACTCGCTGCTTAACCATGCCTGACAACGGAGTAAATGTGGATTATCTAAGTAAAGGTTTTCCAACCAGCCACGACTAACTTCAAGCGGCTCGCCCGATGCCTCTTCTGTTCGTACGTTCAAGTGCCTGGGATGTACTGCAGCAAATCATCGTAACTAGCTAATAGATCCTCTTGACATAGTGCCTCTTTCACAGAGTGTTCTGCGAGCTGCCTGTCATTGAACCACACCATCAGTGGCTACATCTTAATTTTATGGATGCATTTCCACTGTTTTTTAACACGTTTTACCATCCTCGGCTGACGGTAAAATTGGTATCGACTTCCTTTGGTTCTGTATAGCGCATGTCGTAGAATTTCTAAACTCGTACCTCTTCGCCAAGTCAACCGCACGCACACCTGCACCGTATTTAAATATTTATTTCTTTAACTCAGTGCTCGTCGTCGGCATCTTCTTCTCAGCACAGGCCTTCCCACTGGCTTACTTTCCACCCACGGCGGGGAAAATAACACTGTGCACAGTAACTTAATGCACGAATTGCGAGCAAATACCTGGCCCTTCCGTTACGAGCTAACCGATCGAAGTCGACAAGTTTGATATGCGATGCTAGGCGGATGTGGTGACGTTCACCGTGGCACTCGCTGTGCACATTAGCGGTGGGTAATCTAAAGCTGGCTCGTAACCCAAAATTGAGCCACCAAATTGACGTGACAATCGGCCGAGAGACTTGTTTTACAAAAATCTCGTTGGTTAGGACGCTCTCAAGTCTTGTCAGTCAAGAAGTCACTGTATACTCTATCATTGTAACATGTGAACTAAATATTCCTGCAAACACCGTTTTTGTAATGCTTGATGCTGACTTGATAGTTTTACGTGTTATCCTCCAGGATCATGACGACAAATAGTGAAAGATCTTCGAAAACGCTTTCTAAAACATTCGAAACATTGGTGCTGAAGAGGCAGCCATCGGGTGTCGACTTATGAACTTTAATGGCAAAGGAAATAAAATACGATCAGCTTCCGTATTTTCCAGACACTATGCTGCGGTGAACTGTTTAAACATCCGGTAGCGTTTTCGAGATTCGTTGCTTGATCTATGATCGTATACTGACAAGCTGCAATTACTAGGTTTCAATGGCATGTGGCACCACGATATCCTGCAGTGACACCATCTGAAGATTTATCTCTCTCGGTATTGCCAACAGTTCTGTTGCATTTTATTGTTAGAATCGAGTCGTGAGGCCGCTGCCCAAATTTATTTTGACTTCCGCTATTTACGTGCGTTTGGATTTACGTTGTTGTCGCTTGTTGCAATCCGCTGTCTTAGCGGTAACTCGTGAACTTGGTTACGTCTTTTTTCAGGCTTCCCGCATTAGCATGGTATGAACGGCTCCTTGAGGAGTTTGATGCTCATGCCTTCCTAATTATTACAGATGGCTAGTGCGACAACTTTTTACGTATTGGCAGTTGAACGCCGCAACAACGTACATGAGCTGTGTGTATAAAGCGGTTTCTTAAGACTACTTTCCCCATGGTCTTTAGAGTTCCGACAAATGGCAAGTGAAAGGACACTGGACCTCGCTTGTGCTCGACGCTCTTAAACTAAGGCAGCCAACGTTGCACTCTACATAGTCACGAAGAATTCAAATGTCGACATTTTATTTTACCACTTGCGACAGAACGAAGACGTTCAGGGGGGTTTCAAGATTTTAGCAATTCATCCAAGAATAGACCCAGCAATTGGGGTTTTAGCGTAATCTATTAGTTGAAGGTTTCACCGCGTCATGCACAATGTGAACACGTATCCCAAGACGAAACAAGGGTAGCGTAAAATTGTGAGTGACTTACTTTCAAATGCTTGCTGGAGTTCAGCTAGCTGGTCGCAGTTTAGCTGCACTTCCTGGTTTTCCGCCTACAAAGGCATCGTTGGGCTCATTTCTCACAGCGAGGCAAAAATCTGCACGGCGATTAATTCAGGAAACCTGGCTGCACCCGTACTTAAGGGGCGAAGGTCGGCTGTCAGTGCCCCGATTAAAATGCACAGCAACATTAATTCACCAAGAAGCTTCATGGTTTCTCGAACAAAAATCGGGATGGAGAAACACTTATTGGCGTTATGACGGAAGGTAAATCACAGCATTTCATGGCATGCACAAAACACGGGAGAACTGTCTAGGCGGTAAATAATATCTAGCCTTCACATTCTACTCGCTTCGTAAATAGTGAGTGGTCCTTATAATTTTTATGACAATAATGATGGTCTTTAAATACTCCTGTAGCGCCCATGGGAAATTCAATCTTTTTCTTAGCACTCAACTACGCCGAAGAAATAGCACTATCGAGCGATCACTTTGAGCACGGTCGACGACAACAAGCAAAACTCGGTTAAACACAATAAATACAGGATACGATTGCAAGTAGGGATATCGGCAGCACGCTGTTTGTCAGCACTCATAACACGCAAAGGACAGACCACAGGAGTCCATTTAATGTTGTGATAAATACATACGTTTGAGCTTCGTTTTAACTTTCTTCTACTAAATGGATTATTGAGACGCCAGTCGGAAGCGAGTTCTATGCTTTTGAAGGATACGAGTAGATTTGGGGAAATCATTCATGGCGGAAGTCGTTGGACGTCATGATTTACAAATGAGCCAGCTATTCTCAGGTATTTCTAGGCCCGAGTACGATATCTTTAATACGTAGCACGCTTGCTTACACCGTTTTTGTTTTGTGCTCTCCCGGAGTGCTAAGCTAGCAGCGTCATAGGAACGTCGAGCATGCTGCTACTCGCCCAGCAATCAGCTAAAAGAAAGGCAGGTGATAAGCTATAAGTGAAAAGATAGGTGATCCGTAAGTCCGGTCTCGGCATCACTCCTAGCCTCGACCTCGTCAGCGCTCGATTGAACTTTTTGCCCATGACGACCGCCCCCGGTGTGACCGGCAGCATATTTCTAAAAGGCGCAGCAAACAGCCTAACACCAGCAGAGAGGGAGCGAAAGCAATGGAACGGTACTCGTGTGTGCACCCGCAGACTTTATACTTGTACAAACTGAACGATGCACAGCAAGTCCTGCACTCTTATACAATTATTTATTGTGCCATCTTTTATTTTAAATCTCAATTTAGTGAGAATCCTGTCCAGGCTGGTTTGAGGTACGGCATCACGAATGCTTGAACCAAAACACAGCAGTCTCATTTCGGGACTTTCTTTCTCAAGAATTTCTAGTAGCAATCAGAATGTGACTCCGACAAGTAACCTTGTAAATTACGGCATCAACAATTACGCAGGTGCCACCTATCATAATAACGTAATCGTTGCTGCGACGGAAAAGGCGATGGAGAATAAAAGTACCCAGAAACGAGCGTGTACATTACTCAAAGTTTTTACGAGGACAAATATTTCGCAAAGACAAAAGGTCACACTCCAAAGTATACGCAACAGTAAACACAAGACTGTTCTTTGCGTGATGATTACCTCCTGATAGCTGGTAGACCTTGAATGAAGAAATGTTGAGTTATTAGGTACATTTTTATAACAGTTGCTATTGCGTCGTCTCATCGATGTACGAGTTTACTTCGTGCTTTCATCGAGCGCGCAACTCAAATCACTCGTACGGAACAAAAATCATTCCTGTTGAAACTAGTTATAAACATCAGAAATCATGTCTAGACTACCAAGCGCACAGCGATTATTCGTAAGTCTTTGTTTTGAACCACTAAACGCACTTATAAATAACCGATGCGATATAAAAACACTACATTATAAGATGTATTGCGATAAACTAGTCTCATATATTATAATCACAGCATTTGACATGATGATCAGATAACGTGAATGTGGTGACAGAATCGGAAAAGAAGGCTGAAAGGAATAACTGAATTCATTCGCTAATGTGTTCACTTTCTCCGCGCTTTTCTCACTTTCATCGACCGGGGTTTTCTGCGGAATTGTAGGCACGGAGGTCTAATTCAGTCTGCATGCAAGATTTTTCTTAAAGAGTATGTTTTGTAGGTAACCTTAAATACCACCATTGCACGCCGAGTTTCAACGCGTTCTTGGTTTTTCTTTCGAGTAAACTCTGATAGTTTCTTCGACATGACCAACATCTTCTTTGACCGTCGTCTTTCACCTATTTCCACACTATAATTTCGCAGAGGTAACCTCCGTCGCGTCACCTACATCCTGCCAAAGGTCTAGTCGCTGCTGCGTCTGTAGCCCGTGTTTAGCTTCTCCGTTGTCGGGCTATTTGAATTATCCTCGATGAGCTCGTTCGTGTCACCATCGTCCATGTCCTACGGACCTGCCGAGATATAAATCCCCCTCCACCGCGGCCACTACAGGTGCGAGTCATTCAAAATCCGCTTCGGACGAAACCTCAGGCCTAAGCTTCTTCATCTCG
>WPIO01000506.1:0-34573 GCA_009760855.2 Cristatella mucedo | reverse complement strand
TGTAGATTCGAAGTTTCTACATATTCCGCGATCTGCTGGGAACTCGTGCGAAACGTGTTATTTACGTGCGAAATGCTTTAAACATGGTGCAGCACTCTGCTGCCAGCCAGCGCACGCTCCGATATGTAGATTCGAAGTTTCTACATATTCCGCGATCTGCTGCGAACCGTGTGCGAAACGTGTTATTTACGTGCGAAATGCTTTAAACATGGTGCAGCACTCTGCTGCCAGCCAGCGCACGCTCCGATATGTAGATTCGAAGTTTCTACATATTCCGCGATCTGCTGCGAACTCGTGCGAAACGTGTTATTTACGTGCGAAAATGCTTTAAACACGTGGTGCAGCACTCTGCTGCCAGCCAGCGCACGCTCCGATATGTAGATTCGAAGTTTCTACATATTCCGCGATCTGCTGCGAAGTAGTGCGAAACGTGTTATTTACGTGCGAAATGCTTTAAACATGGTGCAGCACTCTGCTGCCAGCCAGCGCACGCTCCGATATGTAGATTCGAAGTTTCTACATATTCCGCGATCTGCTGCGAACTCGTGCGAAACGTGTTATTTACGTGCGAAATGCTTTAAACTATGGTGCAGCACTCTGCTGCCAGCCAGCGCACGCTCCGATATGTAGATTCGATGTTTCTACATATTCCGCGATCTGCTGCGAACTCGTGCGAAACGTGTTATTTACGTGCGAAATGCTTTAAACATGGTGCAGCACTCTGCTGCCAGCCAGCGCACGCTCCGATATGTAGATTCGAAGTTTCTACATATTCCGCGATCTGCTGCGAAGTCGTGCGAAACGTGTTATTTACGTGCGAAATGCTTTAAACATGGTGCAGCACTCTGCTGCCAGCCAGCGCACGCTCCGATATGTAGATTCGAAGTTTCTACATATTCCGCGATCTGCTGCGAACTCGTGCGAAACGTGTTATTTACGTGCGAAATGCTTTAAACATGGTGCAGCACTCTGCTGCCAGCCAGCGCACGCTCCGATATGTAGATTCGAAGTTTCTACATATTCCGCGATCTGCTGCGAACTCGTGCGAAATGTGTTATTTACGTGCGAAATGCTTTAAACATGGTGCAGCACTCTGCTGCCAGCCAGCGCACGCTCCGATATGTAGATTCGAAGTTTCTACATATTCCGCGATCTGCTGCGAACTCGTGCGAAACGTGTTATTTACGTGCGAAATGCTTTAAACATGGTGCAGCACTCTGCTGCCAGCCAGCACACGCTCCGATATGTAGATTCGAACTTTCTACATATTCCGCGATCTGCTGCGAACTCGTGCGAAATGTGTTATTTACGTGCGAAATGCTTTAAACATGGTGCAGCACTCTGCTGCCAGCCAGCGCACGCTCCGATATGTAGATTCGAAGTTTCTACATATTCCGCCGCGATCTGCTGCGAACTAGTGCGAAACGTGTTATTTACGTGCGAAATGCTTTAAACTAGGTGCAGCACTCTGCTGCCAGCCAGCGCACGCTCCGATATGTAGATTCGAAGTTTCGAAGTTTCTACATATTTCGCGATCTGCTGCGAACTCGTGCGAAATGTGTTATTTACGTGCGAAATGCTTTAAACATGGTGCAGCACTCTGCTGCCAGCCAGCGCACGCTCCGATATATGTAGATTCGAAGTTTCTACATATTCCGCGATCTGCTGCGAAGTAGTGCGAAACGTGTTATTTACGTGCGAAATGCTTTAAACTAGGTGCAGCACTCTGCTGCCAGCCAGCGCACGCTCCGATATGTAGATTCGAAGTTTCTACATATTCCGCGATCTGCTGCGAACTCGTGCGAAACGTGTTATTTACGTGCGAAATGCTTTAAACATGGTGCAGCACTCTGCTGCCAGCCAGCGCACGCTCCGATATGTAGATTCGAAGTTTCTACATATTCCGCGATCTGCTGCGAACTCGTGCGAAACGTGTTATTTACGTGCGAAATGCTTTAAACATGGTGCAGCACTCTGCTGCCAGCCAGCGCACGCTCCGATATGTAGATTCGAAGTTTCTACATATTCCGCGATCTGCTGCGAACTCGGGCGAAACGTGTTATTTTACGTGCGAAATGCTTTAAACATGGTGCAGCACTCTGCTGCCAGCCAGCGCACGCTCCGATATGTAGATTCGAAGTTTCTACATATTCCGCGATCTGCTGCGAACTCGTGCGAAACGTGTTATTTACGTGCGAAATGCTTTAAACATGGTGCAGCACTCTGCTGCCAGCCAGCGCACGCTCCGATATGTAGATTCGAAGTTTCTACATATTCCGCGATCTGCTGCGAACTCGTGCGAAACGTGTTATTTACGTGCGAAATGCTTAAAAACATGGTGCAGCACTCTGCTGCCAGCCAGCGCACGCTCCGATATGTAGATTCGAAGTTTCTACATATTCCGCGATCTGCTGCGAACTCGTGCGAAACGTGTTATTTTACGTGCGAAATGCTTTAAACATGGTGCAGCACTCTGCTGCCAGCCAGCGCACGCTCCGATATGTAGATTCGAAGTTTCTACATATTCCGCGATCTGCTGCGAACTCGTGCGAAACGTGTTATTTACGTGCGAAATGCTTTAAAACATGGTGCAGCACTCTGCTGCCAGCCAGCAGCACGCTCCCGATATGTAGATTCGAAGTTTCTACATATTCCGCGATCTGCTGCGAACTCGTGCGAAATGTGTTATTTACGTGCGAAATGCTTTAAACATGGTGCAGCACTCTGCTGCCAGCCAGCGCACGCTCCGATATGTAGATTCGAAGTTTCTACATATTCCGCGATCTGCTGCGAACTCGTGCGAAACGTGTTATTTACGTGCGAAATGCTTTAAACATGGTGCAGCACTCTGCTGCCAGCCAGCGCACGCTCCGATATGTAGATTCGAAGTTTTCTACATATTCCGCGATCTGCTGCGAAGTAGTGCGAAACGTGTTATTTACGTGCGAAATGCTTTAAACTAGGTGCAGCACTCTGCTGCCAGCCAGCGCACGCTCCGATATGTAGATTCGAAGTTTCTACATATTCCGCGATCTGCTGCGAACTCGTGCGAAACGTGTTATTTACGTGCGAAATGCTTTAAACATGGTGCAGCACTCTGCTGCCAGCCAGCGCACGCTCCGATATGTAGATTCGAAGTTTCTACATATTCCGCGATCTGCTGCGAACTCGTGCGAAACGTGTTATTTACGTGCGAAATGCTTTAAACATGGTGCAGCACTCTGCTGCCAGCCAGCACACGCTCCGATATGTAGATTCGATGTTTCTACATATTCCGCGATCTGCTGCGAACTCGTGCGAAATGTGTTATTTACGTGCGAAATGCTTTAAACATGGTGCAGCACTCTGCTGCCAGCCAGCGCACGCTCCGATATGTAGATTCGAAGTTTCTACATATTCCGCGATCTGCTGCGAAGTAGTGCGAAACGTGTTATTTACGTGCGAAATGCTTTAAACTAGGTGCAGCACTCTGCTGCCAGCCAGCGCACGCTCCGATATGTACATTCGAAGTTTCTACATATTCCACGATCTGCTGCGAAGTAGTGCGAAACGTGTTATTTACGTGCGAAATGCTTTAAACTAGGTGCAGCACTCTGCTGCCAGCCAGCGCACGCTCCGATATGTAGATTCGAAGTTTCTACATATTCCGCGATCTGCTGCGAACTCGTGCGAAATGTGTTATTTACGTGCGAAATGCTTTAAACATGGTGCAGCACTCTGCTGCCAGCCAGCGCACGCTCCGATATGTAGATTCGATGTTTCTACATATTCCGCGATCTGCTGCGAACTCGTGCGAAACGTGTTATTTACGTGCGAACTGCTTTAAACATGGTGCATCACTCTGCTGCCAGCCAGCACACGCTCCGACATGCAGATTTGAACTTTCTACATATTCCGCGATCTGCTGCGAACTCGTGCGAAATGTGTTATTTACGTGCGAAATGCTTTAAACTAGGTGCAGCACTCTGCTGCCAGCCAGCGCACGCTCCGATATGTAGATTCGAAGTTTCTACATATTCCGCGATCTGCTGCGAAGTAGTGCGAAACGTGTTATTTACGTGCGAAATGCTTTAAACTAGGTGCAGCACTCTGCTGCCAGCCAGCGCACGCTCCGATATGTACATTCGAAGTTTCTACATATTCCACGATCTGCTGCGAAGTAGTGCGAAACGTGTTATTTACGTGCGAAATGCTTTAAACTAGGTGCAGCACTCTGCTGCCAGCCAGCGCACGCTCCGATATGTAGATTCGATGTTTCTACATATTCCGCGATCTGCTGCGAACTCGTGCGAAACGTGTTATTTACGTGCGAAATGCTTTAAACATGGTGCAGCACTCTGCTGCCAGCCAGCACACGCTCCGATATGTAGATTCGAAGTTTCTACATATTCCGCGATCTGCTGCGAACTCGTGCAAAAACGTGTTATTTACGTGCGAAATGCTTTAAACAAGGTGCAGCACTCTGCTGCCAGCCAGCGCACGCTCCGAAATGTAGATTTGAAGTTTCTACATATTCCGCGATCTGCTGCGAACTCGTGCGAAACGTGTTATTTACGTGCGAAATGCTTTAAACATGGTGCAGCACTCTGCTGCCAGCCAGCACACGCTCCGACATGCAGATTCGAACTTTCTAGATATTTAGCGATCTGCTGCGAACTCGTGCGAAATGTGTTATTTACGTGCGAAATGCTTTAAACAAGGTGCAGCACTTTGCTGCCAGCCAGCGCACGCTCCGAAATGTAGATTTGAAGTTTTTACATATTCCGCGATCTGCTGCGAACTCGTGCGAAACGTGTTATTTACGTGCGAAATGCTTTAAACATGGTGCAGCACTCTGCTGCCAGCCAGCACACGCTCCGATATGTAGATTCGATGTTTCTACATATTCCGCGATCTGCTGCGAACTCGTGCGAAAACGTGTTATTTACGTGCGAAATGCTTTAAACATGGTGCAGCACTCTGCTGCCAGCCAGCGCACGCTCCGATATGTAGATTCGAAGTTTCTACATATTCCGCGATCTGCTGCGAAGTCGTGCGAAACGTGTTATTTACGTGCGAAATGCTTTAAACTAGGTGCAGCACTCTGCTGCCAGCCAGCGCACGCTCCGATATGTAGATTCGAAGTTTCTACATATTCCGCGATCTGCTGCGAACTCGTGCGAAACGTGTTTATTTACGTGCGAAATGCTTTAAACATGGTGCAGCACTCTGCTGCCAGCCAGCGCACGCTCCGATATGTAGATTCGAAGTTTCTACATATTCCGCGATCTGCTGCGAACTCGTGCGAAACGTGTTATTTACGTGCGAAATGCTTTAAACACATGGTGCAGCACTCTGCTGCCAGCCAGCGCACGCTCCGATATGTAGATTTGAACTTTCTACATATTCCGCGATCTGCTGCGAACTCGTGCGAAACGTGTTATTTACGTGCGAAATGCTTTAAAACATGGTGCAGCACTCTGCTGCCAGCCAGCGCACGCTCCGATATGTAGATTCGAGGGTTCTACATAGTGTGCGTTCTGTTGCGAACTCGTGCGAAACGTGTGTGTTATTTACGTGCGAAATGCTTTAAACATGGTGCAGCACTCTGCTGCCAGCCAGCGCACGCTCCGATATGTAGATTCGAAGTTTTCTACATATTCCGCGATCTGCTGCGAACTCGTGCGAAACGTGTTATTTACGTGCGAAATGCTTTAAAACATGGGGCAGCACTCTGCTGCTGCCAGCCAGCCAGCGCGCTCCGATATGTAGATTCGAAGTTTCTACATATTATTCCGCGATCTGCTGCGAACTCGTGCGAAATGTGTTATTTACGTGCGAAATGCTTTAAACATGGTGCAGCACTCTGCTGCCAGCCAGCGCACGCTCCGATATGTAGATTCGAAGTTTCTACATATTCCGCGATCTGCTGCGAACTCGTGCGAAACGTGTTATTTACGTGCGAAATGCTTTAAACATGGTGCAGCACTCTGCTGCCAGCCAGCGCACGCTCCGATATGTAGATTCGAAGTTTCTACATATTCCGCGATCTGCTGCGAACTCGTGCGAAACGTGTTATTTACGTGCGAAATGCTTTAAACATGGTGCAGCACTCTGCTGCCAGCCAACGCACGCTCCGATATGTACATTCGAAGTTTGTACATATTCCACGATCTGCTGCGAAGTAGTGCGAAAGTGCGAAACGTGTTATTTACGTGCGAAATGCTTTAAACTAGGTGCAGCACTCTGCTGCAAGCCAGCGCACGCTCCGATATGTAGATTCGAAGTTTCTACATATTCCGCAATCTGCTACGAACTCGTGCGAAACGCGTTATTTATTTACGTGCGAAATGCTTTAAACATGGTGCAGCACTCTGCTGCCAGCCAGCGCACGCTCCGATATGTAGATTCGAAGTTTCTACATATTCCGCGATCTGCTGCGAACTCGTGCGAAACGTGTTATTTACGTGCGAACTGCTTTAAACATGGTGCATCACTCTGCTGCCAGCCAGCACACGCTCTTATATGTAGATTCGAAGTTTCTACATATTCCGCGATCTGCTGCGAACTCGTGCGAAACGTGTTATTTACGTGCGAAATGCTTTAAACATGGTGCAGCACTCTGCTGCCAGCCAGCGCACGCTCCGATATGTAGATTCGAAGTTTCTACATATTCCGCGATCTGCTGCGAACTCGTGCGAAACGTGTTATTTACGTGCGAAATGCTTTAAACATGGTGCAGCACTCTGCTGCCAGCCAGCGCACGCTCCGATATGTAGATTCGAAGTTTCTACATATTCCGCGATCTGCTGCGAAGTAGTGCGAAACGTGTTATTTTTACGTGCGAAATGCTTTAAAACATGGTGCAGCACTCTGCTGCCAGCCAGCGCACGCTCCCGATATGTAGATTCGATGTTTCTACATATTCCGCGATCTGCTGCGAACTCGTGCGAAACGTGTTATTTACGTGCGAAATGCTTTAAACTAGGTGCAGCACTCTGCTGCCAGCCAGCGCACGCTCCGATATGTAGATTCGAAAGTTTCTACATATTCCGCGATCTGCTGCGAACTCGTGCGAAACGTGTTATTTACGTGCGAAATGCTTTAAACATGGTGCAGCACTCTGCTGCCAGCCAGCGCACGCTCCGATATGTAGATTCGAAGTTTCTACATATTCCGCGATCTGCTGCGAACTCGTGCGAAACGTGTTATTTACGTGCGAAATGCTTTAAACATGGTGCAGCACTCTGCTGCCAGCCAGCGCACGCTCCGATATGTAGATTCGAAGTTTCTACATATTCCGCGATCTGCTGCGAACTCGTGCGAAAAGTGTTTATTTACGTGCGAAATGCTTTAAACATGGTGCAGCACTCTGCTGCCAGCCAGCGCACGCTCCGATATGTAGATTCGAAGTTTCTACATATTCCGCGATCTGCTGCGAAGTTGTGCGAAACGTGTTATTTACGTGCGAAATGCTTTAAAACTGGTGCAGCACTCTGCTGCCCAGCCAGCGCACGCTCCGATATGTAGATTCGAAGTTTCTACATATTCCGCGATCTGCTGCGAACTCGTGCGAAACGTGTTATTTACGTGCGAAATGCTTAAAACATGGGGTGCAGCACTCTGCTGCCAGCCAGCGCACGCTCCGATATGTAGATTCGAAGTTTCTACATATTCCGCGATCTGCTGCGAAGTAGTGCGAAACGTGTTATTTACGTGCGAAATGCTTTAAACAGGTGCAGCACTCTGCTGCCAGCAAGCGCACGCTCCTACATGCAGATTCGATGTTTATACATATTCCGCGATCTGCTGCGAACTCGTGCGAAACGTGTTATTTACGTGCGAAATGCTTTAAAACATGGTGCAGCACTCTGCTGCCAGCCAGCCAGCGCACGCTCCGATATGTAGATTCGAAGTTTCTACATATTCCACGATCTGCTGTGAAGTAGTGCGAAACGTGTTATTTACGTGCGAAATGCTTTAAACATGGTGCAGCACTCTGCTGCCAGCCAGCGCACGCTCCGATATGTAGATTCGAAGTTTCTACATATTCCGCGATCTGCTGCGAAGTCGTGCGAAATGTGAAACGTGTTATTTACGTGCGAAATGCTTTAAACATGGTGCAGCACTCTGCTGCCAGCCAGCGCACGCTCCGATATGTAGATTCGAAGTTTCTACATATTCCGCGATCTGCTGCGAACTCGTGCGAAACGTGTTATTTACGTGCGAAATGCTTTAAACATGTGCAGCACTCTGCTGCCAGCCAGCGCACGCTCCGATATGTAGATTCGAAGTTTCTACATATTCCGCGATCTGCTGCGAACTCGTGCGAAAACGTGTTATTTACGTGCGAAATGCTTTAAACATGGTGCAGCACTCTGCTGCCAGCCAGCGCACGCTCCGATATGTAGATTCGAAGTTTCTACATATTCCGCGATCTGCTGCGAACTCGTGCGAAACGTGTTATTTACGTGCGAAATGCTTTAAAACATGGTGCAGCACTCTGCTGCCAGCCAGCGCACGCTCCGATATGTAGATTCGAAGTTTCTACATATTCCGCGATCTGCTGCGAAGTCGTGCGAAACGTGTTATTTACGTGCGAAATGCTTTAAACATGGTGCAGCACTCTGCTGCCAGCCAGCGCACGCTCCGATATGTAGATTCGAAGTTTCTACATATTCCGCGATCTGCTGCGAACTCGTGCGAAACGTGTTATTTACGTGCGAAATGCTTTAAACATGGTGCAGCACTCTGCTGCCAGCCAGCACACGCTCCGATATGTAGATTTGAACTTTCTACATATTCCGCGATCTGCTGCGAAACTGGTCGTGCGAAATGTGTTATTTACGTGCGAAATGCTTTAAACATGGTGCAGCACTCTGCTGCCAGCCAGCGCACGCTCCGATATGTAGATTCGAAGTTTCTACATATTCCGCGATCTGCTGCGAAGTAGTGCGAAACGTGTTATTTACGTGCGAAATGCTTTAAACTAGGTGCAGCACTCTGCTGCCAGCCAGCGCACGCTCCGATATGTACATTCGAAGTTTCTACATATTCCACGATCTGCTGCGAAGTAGTGCGAAACGTGTTATTTACGTGCGAAATGCTTTAAACTAGGTGCAGCACTCTGCTGCCAGCCAGCGCACGCTCCGATATGTAGATTCGAAGTTTCTACATATTCCGCGATCGGCTGCGAATTTGTGCGAAACGTGTTATTTACGTGCGAAATGCTTTATACATGGTGCAGCAGTCTGCTGCCAGCCATCGCACGCTCCTAAATGTGGATTTGAAGTTTCTACATATTCCGCGATCTGCTGCGAACTCGTGCGAAACGTGTTATTTACGTGCGAAATGTTTTAAACATGGTGCATCACTCTGCTGCCAGCCAGCACACGCTCCGACATGCAGATTCTAACTTTCTAGATATTTAGCGATCTGCTGCAAACTCGTGCGAAACGTGTTATTTACGTGCGAAATGCTTTAAACATGGTGCAGCACTCTGCTGCCAGCCAGCGCACGCTCCGATATGTAGATTCGAAGTTTCTACATATTCCGCGATCTGCTGCGAACTCGTGCGAAACGTGTTATTTACGTGCGAAATGCTTTAAACATGGTGCAGCACTCTGCTGCCAGCCAGCGCACGCTCCGATATGTAGATTCGATGTTTCTACATATTCCGCGATCTGCTGCGAACTCGTGCGAAACGTGTTATTTACGTGCGAAATGCTTTAAACTAGGTGCAGCACTCTGCTGCCAGCCAGCGCACGCTCCGATATGTAGATTCGAAGTTTCTACATATTCCGCGATCTGCTGCGAACTCGTGCGAAACGTGTTATTTACGTGCGAAATGCTTTAAACATGGTGCAGCACTCTGCTGCCAGCCAGCGCACGCTCCGATATGTAGATTCGAAGTTTCTACATATTCCGCGATCTGCTGCGAACTCGTGCGAAACGTGTTATTTACGTGCGAAATGCTTTAAACATGGTGCAGCACTTTGCTGCCAGCCAGCGCACGCTCTGATATGTAGATTCGAACTTTCTACATATTCCGCGATCTGCTGCGAACTCGTGCGAAATGTGTTATTTACGTGCGAAATGCTTTAAACATGGTGCAGCACTCTGCTGCCAGCCAGCAGCACGCTCCGATATGTAGATTCGAAGTTTCTACATATTCCGCGATCTGCTGCGAACTCGTGCGAAACGTGTTATTTACGTGCGAAATGCTTTAAACAGGGTGCAGCACTCTGCTGCCAGCCAGCACACGCTCCGATATGTAGATTCGAAGTTTCTACATATTCCGCGATCTGCTGCGAACTCGTGCGAAAACGTGTTATTTACGTGCGAAATGCTTTAAACATGGTGCAGCACTCTGCTGCCAGCCAGCGCACGCTCCGATATGTAGATTCGAAGTTTCTACATATTCCGCGATCTGCTGCGAACTCGTGCGAAACGTGTTATTTACGTGCGAAATGCTTTAACCATGGTGCAGCACTCTGCTGCCAGCCAGCGCACGCTCCGATATGTAGATTCGAAGTTTCTACATATTCCGCGATCTGCTGCGAACTTGTGCGAAACGTGTTATTTACGTGCGAAATGCTTTAAACATGGTGCAGCACTCTGCTGCCAGCCAGCGCACGCTCCGATATGTAGATTTGAAGTTTCTACATATTCCGCGATCTGCTGCGACGTCGTGCGAAATGTGTTATTTACGTGCGAAATGCTTTAAACATGGTGCAGCACTCTGCTGCCAGCCAGCGCACGCTCCGATATGTAGATTCGAAGTTTCTACATATTCCGCGATCTGCTGCGAACTCGTGCGAAACGTGTTATTTACGTGCGAAATGCTTTAAACATGGTGCAGCACTCTGCTGCCAGCCAGCGCACGCTCCGATATGTAGATTCGAAGTTTCTACATATTCCGCGATCTGCTGCGAACTCGTGCGAAACGTGTTATTTACGTGCGAAATGCTTTAAACATGGTGCAGCACTCTGCTGCCAGCCAGCGCACGCTCCGATATGTAGATTCGAAGTTTCTACATATTCCGCGATCTGCTGCGAACTCGTGCGAAATGTGTTATTTACGTGCGAAATGCTTTAAACATGGTGCAGCACTCTGCTGCCAGCCAGCGCACGCTCCGATATGTAGATTCGAAGTTTCTACATATTCCGCGATCTGCTGCGAAACTCGTGCGAAACGTGTTATTTACGTGCGAAATGCTTTAAACATGGTGCAGCACACTCTGCTGCCAGCCAGCGCGCACGCTCCGATATGTAGATTCGAAGTTTCTACATATTCCGCGATCTGCTGCGAACTCGTGCGAAACGTGTTATTTACGTGCGAAATGCTTTAAACATGGTGCAGCACTCTGCTGCCAGCCAGCGCACGCTCCGATATGTAGATTCGAAGTTTCTACATATTCCGCGATCTGCTGCGAACTCGTGCGAAACGTGTTATTTACGTGCGAAATGCTTTAAACATGGTGCAGCACTCTGCTGCCAGCCAGCGCACGCTCCGATATGTAGATTCGAAGTTTCTACATATTCCGCGATCTGCTGCGAACTCGTGCGAAATGTGTTATTTACGTGCGAAATGCTTTAAACATGGTGCAGCACTCTGCTGCCAGCCAGCGCACGCTCCGATATGTAGATTCGAAGTTTCTACATATTCCGCGATCTGCTGCGAACTCGTGCGAAACGTGTTATTTACGTGCGAAATGCTTTAAACATGGTGTGCAGCACTCTGCTGCCAGCCAGCGCACGCTCCGATATGTAGATTCGAAGTTTTCTACATATTCCGCGATCTGCTGCGAACTCGTGCGAAACGTGTTATTTTACGTGCGAAATGCTTTAAACATGGTGCAGCACTCTGCTGCCAGCCAGCGCACGCTCCGATATGTAGATTCGAAGTTTCTACATATTCCGCGATCTGCTGCGAAGTCGTGCGAAAACGTGTTATTTACGTGCGAAATGCTTTAAACATGGTGCAGCACTCTGCTGCCAGCCAGCGCACGCTCCGATATGTAGATTCGAAGTTTCTACATATTCCGCGATCTGCTGCGAACTCGTGCGAAACGTGTTATTTACGTGCGAAATGCTTTAAACATGGTGCAGCACTCTGCTGCCAGCCAGCGCACGCTCCGATATGTAGATTCGAACTTTCTACATATTCCGCGATCTGCTGCGAACTCGTGCGAAAAACGTGTTATTTACGTGCGAAATGCTTTAAACATGGTGCAGCACTCTGCTGCCAGCCAGCGCACGCTCCGATATGTAGATTCGAAGTTTCTACATATTCCGCGATCTGCTGCGAACTCGTGCGAAACGTGTTATTTACGTGCGAAATGCTTTAAACTAGGTGCAGCACTCTGCTGCCAGCCAGCGCACGCTCCGATATGTAGATTCGAAGTTTCTACATATTCTGCGACCTTCTCGGAACTCGTGCGAAACGTGTTATTTACGTGCGAAATGCTTATGCCAGCCAGCGCACGCTCCGATATGTAGATTCGAAGTTTCTACATATTCCGCGATCTGCTGCGAACTCGTGCGAAACGTGTTATTTACGTGCGAAATGCTTTAAACATGGTGCAGCACTCTGCTGCCAGCCAGCGCACGCTCCGATATGTAGATTCGAAGTTTCTACATATTCCGCGATCTGCTGCGAACTCGTGCGAAACGTGTTATTTACGTGCGAAATGCTTTAAACATGGTGCAGCACTCTGCTGCCAGCCAGCGCACGCTCCGATATGTAGATTCGAAGTTTCTACATATTCCGCGATCTGCTGCGAACTCGTGCGAAACGTGTTATTTACGTGCGAAATGCTTTAAACATGGTGCAGCACTCTGCTGCCAGCCAGCGCACGCTCCGATATGTAGATTTGAAGTTTTTACATATTCCGCGATCTGCTGCGAACTCGTGCGAAATGTGTTATTTACGTGCGAAATGCTTTAAACATGGTGCAGCACTCTGCTGCCAGCCAGCGCACGCTCCGATATGTAGATTCGAAGTTTCTACATATTCCGCGATCTGCTGCGAACTCGTGCGAAACGTGTCATCTACGTGCGAAATGCTTTAAACATGGTGCAGCACTCTGCTGCCAGCCAAGCGCACGCTCCGATATGTAGATTCGAAGTTTCTACATATTCTGCGGAACTCGTGCGAAACGTGTTATTTACGTGCGAAATGCTTTAAACATGGTGCTGCACTCTGCTGCCAGCCAGCGCACGCTCCGATATGTAGATTTGATGTTTCTACATATTCCGCGATCTGCTGCGAACTCGTGCGAAACGTGTTATTTACGTGCGAAATGCTTTAAACCATGGTGCAGCAGCACTCTGCTGCCAGCCAGCGCACGCTCCGATATGTAGATTCGAAGTTTCTACATATTCCGCGATCTGCTGCGAACTCGTGCGAAACGTGTTATTTACGTGCGAAATGCTTTAAACTAGGTGCAGCACTCTGCTGCCAGCCAGCGCACGCTCCGATATGTAGATTCGAAGTTTCTACATATTCCGCGATCTGCTGCGAACTCGTGCGAAAAGTGTTATTTACGTGCGAAATGCTTTAAACATGGTGCAGCACTCTGCTGCCAGTCAGCGCACGCTCCGACATGAAGATTTCGAAGTTTCTACATATTCCGCGATCTGCTGCGAACTCGTGCGAAATGTGTTATTTACGTGCGAAATGCTTTAAAACATGGTGCAGCACTCTGCTGCCAGCCAGCGCACGCTCCGATATGTAGATTCGAAGTTTCTACATATTCCGCGATCTGCTGCGAACTAGTGCGAAACGTGTTATTTACGTGCGAAATGCTTTAAACTAGGTGCAGCACTCTGCTGCCAGCCAGCGCACGCTCCGATATGTAGATTCGAAGTTTCTACATATTCCGCGATCTGCTGCGAACTCGTGCGAAACGTGTTATTTACGTGCGAAATGCTTTAAATCATGGTGCAGCACTCTGCTGCCAGCCAGCGCACGCTCCGATATGTAGATTCGAAGTTTCTACATATTCCGCGATCTGCTGCGAACTCGTGCGAAATGTGTTATTTACGTGCGAAATGCTTTAAACATGGTGCAGCACTCTGCTGCCAGCCAGCGCACGCTCCGATATGTAGATTCGAAGTTTCTACATATTCCGCGATCTGCTGCGAACTCGTGCGAAACGTGTTATTTACGTGCGAAATGCTTTAAAACATGGTGCAGCACTCTGCTGCCAGCCAGCGCACGCTCCGATATGTAGATTCGATGGCCAGCGCACGCTCCGATATGTAGATTCGAAGTTTCTACATATTCCGCGATCTGCTGCGAACTCGTGCGAAACGTGTTATTTACGTGCGAAATGCTTTAAACAGGTGCAGCACTCTGCTGCCAGCCAGCACACGCTCCGATATGTAGATTCGAAAGTTTCTACATATTCCGCGATCTGCTGCGAACTCGTGCGAAACGTGTTATTTACGTGCGAAATGCTTTGCTTTAAACATAGGTGCAGCACTCTGCTGCCAGCCAGCGCACGCTCCGATATGTAGATTTGAAGTTTTCTACATATTCCGCGATCTGCTGCGAAGTAGTGCGAAACGTGTTATTTACGTGCGAAATGCTTTAAACTAGGTGCAGCACTCTGCTGCCAGCCAGCGCACGCTCCGATATGTAGATTCGAAGTTTCTACATATTCCGCGATCTGCTGCGAACTCGTGCGAAATGTGTTATTTACGTGCGAAATGCTTTAAACATGGTGCAGCACTCTGCTGCCAGCCAGCGCACGCTCCGAAATGTAGATTCGAAGTTTTTACATATTCCGCGATCTGCTGCGAACTCGTGCGAAACGTGTTATTTACGTGCGAAATGCTTTAAACATGGTGCAGCACTCTGCTGCCAGCCAGCGCACGCTCCGATATGTAGATTCGAAGTGTCTACATATTCCGCGATCTGCTGCGAAGTCGTGCGAAACGTGTTATTTACGTGCGAAATGCTTTAAACATGGTGCAGCACTCTGCTGCCAGCCAGCGCACGCTCCGATATGTAGATTCGAAGTTTCTACATATTCCGCGATCTGCTGCGAAGTAGTGCGAAACGTGTTATTTACGTGCGAAATGCTTTAAACATGGTGCAGCACTCTGCTGCCAGCCAGCGCACGCTCCGATATGTAGATTCGAAACTTACATATTCCGCGATCTGCTGCGAACTCGTGCGAAATGTGTTATTTAACGTGCGAAATTCGCTTTAAAAACCTGGTGCAGGCACTCTGCTGCCAGCCAGCGCACGCTCCGATATGTAGATTCGAAGTTTCTACATATTCCGCGATCTGCTGCGAACTCGTGCGAAACGTGTTATTTACGTGCGAAATGCTTTAAACATGGTGCAGCACTATGCTGCCAGCCAGCACACGCTCCGACATGCAGATTTGAACTTTCTACATATTCCGCGATCTGATGCGAAGCTTTAAACTAGGTGAAGCGTGCGAAACGTGTTATTTACGTGCGAAATGCTTTAAAACATGGTGCAGCCACTCTGCTGCCAGCCAGCGCACGCTCCGATCTGTAGATCCGAAGTTTCTACATATTCCGCGATCTGCTGCGAAGTAGTGCGAAACGTGTTATTTACGTGCGAAATGCTTTAAACATGGTGCAGCACTCTGCTGCCAGCCAGCGCACGCTCCGATATGTAGATTCGAAGTTTCTACATATTCCGCGATCTGCTGCGAACTCGTGCGAAACGTGTTATTTCGTGCGAAATGCTTAAAACTAGGTGCAGCACTCTGCTGCCAGCCAGCGCAACGCTCCGATATGTAGATTCGAGTTTTTCTTACATATTCCGCGATCTGCTGCGACTACTCGTGCGAAACGTGTTATTTTTTTTTTTTTTTTTTTTTTTTTTTTTTTTTTTTTTTTTTTGTGTTTTTTTTGTGCGAATGCTTTAAACATGGTGCAGCACTCTTCTGCCAGTCAGCGCACGCTCCGACATGTAGATTTGAAGTTTCTACACATTCCGCGATCTGGTGCGAACTCGTGCGAAACGTGTTATTTACGTGCGAAATGCTTTAAACATGGTGCAGCACTCTGCTGCCAGCCAGCGCACGCTCCGACATGCAGATTTGAACTTTCTACATATTCCGCGATCTGCTGCGAACTCGTGCGAAACGTGTTATTTAAGTGCGAAATGCTTTAAACATGGTGCAGCACTCTGCTGCCAGCCAGCGCACGCTCCGATATGTAGATTCGATGTTTCTACATATTCCGCGATCTGCTGCGAACTCGTGCGAAACGTGTTATTTACGTGCGAAATGCTTTAAACATGGTGCAGCACTCTGCTGCCAGCCAGCGCACGCTCCGACATGCAGATTTGAAGTTTCTACATATTCCGCGATCTGCTGCGAACTCGTGCGAAACGTGTTATTTACGTGCGAAATGCTTTAAACTAGGGGCAGCACTCTGCTGCCAGCCAGCGCACGCTCCGACATGTAGATTTGAACTTTTCTACATATTCCGCGATCTGGTGCGAACTCGTTTGAAACGTGTTATTTACGTGCGAAATGCTTTAAACATGGTGCAGCACTCTGCTGCCCGACAGCGTACCCGCTCCCACTGCAGATTTGAAGTTTCTACATATTCCGCGATCTGCTGCGAACTCGTGCGAAACGTGTTATTTACGTGCGAAATGCTTTAAACATGGTGCAGCACTCTGCTGCCAGCCAGCACACCGCTCCGACGACATGCAGATTTGAAGTTTCTACATATTCCGCGATCTGCTGCGAACTCGTGCGAAACGTGTTATTTACGTGCGAAAATGCTTTTAAACATGGTGCAGCACTCTGCTGCCAGCCAGCGCACGCTCCGATATGTAGATTCGAAGTTTCTACATATTCCGCGATCTGGTGCGAACTAGTGCGAAACGTGTTATTTACGTGCGAAATGCTTTTAAACATGGTGCAGCACTCTGCTGCCAGTCAGCGCACGCTCCGATATGTAGATTCGAAGTTAAGTTTCTACATATTCCGCGATCTGCTGCGAAACTCGTGCGAAACGTGTTATTTAACGTGCGAAATGCTTTAAAACATAGGTGCAGCAACACTCTGCTGCCAGTCAGCGCACGCTCCGACATGCAGATTTGAAGTTTCTACACATTCCGCGATCTGGTGCGAACTCGTGCGAAACGTGTTATTTACGTGCGAAATGCTTTAAACAAGGTGCAGCACTCTGCTGCCAGCCAGCACACGCTCCGCCATGCAGATTTGAAGTTTCTACATATTCCGCGATCTGCTGCGAACTCGTGCGAAACGTGTTATTTACGTGCGAAATGCTTTAAACATGGTGCAGCACTCTGCTGCCAGTCAGCGCACGCTCCGACATGCAGATACGAAGTTTCTACTCATTCCGCGATCTGGTGCGAAACTCGTGAGAAACATGTTATTTACGTGCAAAATCTTTAAACAAGGTGCAGCACTCTGCTGCCATCCTGCGCACGCTCCGACATGCAGATTTGAAGTTTCTACATATTCCGCGATCTGGTGCGAACTCGTGCGAAACGTGTTATTTACGTGCGAAATGCTTTAAACATGGTGCAGCACTCTGCTGCCAGTCAGCGCACGCTCCGACATGCAGATTTGAAAGTTTCTACATATTCCGCGATCTGGTGCGAACTCGTGCGAAACGTGTTATTTACGTGCGAAATGCTTTAAACATAGTGCAGAACTCTGCTGCCAGTCAGCGCACGCTCCGACATGCAGATTTGAAGTTTCTACATTCCGTTCGCCGATCTGATGCGAACTTGTGCGAAACGTGTTATTTACGTGCGAAATGCTTTAAACATGGTGCAGCACTCTGCTTCCAGTCAGCGCACGCTCCGACATGCAGATTTGAAGTTTCTATATATTCCGCGATCTGGTGCGAACTCGTGCGAAACGTGTTATTTACGTGCGAAATGCTTTAAACATGGTGCAGCACTCTGCTGCCAGTCAGCGCACGCTCCGACATGCAGATTTGAAGTTTCTACATATTCCGCGATCTGGTGCGAACTCGTGCGAAACGTGTTATTTACGTGCGAAATGCTTTAAACATGGTGCAGCACTCTGCTGCCAGTCAGCGCAAGCTCCGACATGCAGATTTGAAGTTTTTACACATTCTACGATCTGGTGCGAACTAGTGCGAAACGTGTTATTTACGTGCGAAATGCTTTAAACATGGTGCAGAACTCTGCTGCCATTCAGCGCACGCTCCGACATGCAGATTTGAAGTGTCTACATATTCCGCGATCTGGTGCGAACTCGTGCGAAACGTGTTATTTCCGTGCAAAATGCTTTAAACATGGTGCAGCACTCTGCTGCCAGTCAGCGCACGCTCCGACATGCAGATTTGAAGTTTCTACATATTCCGCGATCTGCTGCGAACTCGTGCGAAACGTGTTATTTACGTGCGAAATGCTTTAAACATGGTGCAGAACTCTGCTGCCATTCAGCACACGTTCCGACATGCAGATTTGAAGTTTCTACATATTCCGCGATCTGGTGCGAACTCGTGCGAAACGTGTTATTTACGTGCGAAATGCTTTAAACATGGTGCAGCACTCTGCTGCCAGTCAGCGCACGCTCCGACATGCAGATTTGAAGTTTCTACATATTCCGCGATCTGCTGCGAACTCGTGCGAAACGTGTTATTTACGTGCGAAATGCTCTAAACATGGTGCCGCACTCTGCTGCCAGTCAGCTCACGCTCCGACATGCAGATTTGAAGTTTCTACATATTCCGCGATCTGGTGCGAACTCGTGCGAAACGTGTTATTTCCGTGCGAAATGCTTTAAACATGGTGCAGCACTCTGCTGCCAGTCAGCGCACGCTCCGACATGAAGATTGAAGTCTCTACATATTCCGCGATATGGTGCGAACTCGTGCGAAACGTGTTATTTACGTGCGAAATGCTTTAAACATGGTGCAGCACTCTGCTGCCAGTCAGCGCACGCTCCGACATGCATATTTGAAGTTTCTACACATTCCGCGATCTGGTGCGAACTAGTGCGAAACGTGTAATTTACGTGCGAAATGCTTTAAACATGGTGCAGCACTCTGCTGCCAGTCAGCGCACGCTCCGACATGAAGATTTGAAGTGTCTACATATTCCGCGATCTGGTGCGAAACGTGTTATTTACGTGCGAAATGCTTTAAACATGGTGCAGCACTCTGCTGCCCGTCAGCGCACGCTCCGACATGCAGATTTGAAGTTTCTACATATTCCGCGATCTGGTGCGAACTTGTGCGAAAGTTGTTATTTACGTGCGAAATGCTTTAAACATGGTGCAGCACTCTGCTGCCAGTCAGCTGACGCTCCGACATGCAGATTTGAAGTTTTCTACATAATTCCGCGATCTGCTGCGAACTTTTATTTTTTTTTTTTTTTTTTTTTTTTTTTTTTTTTGTGCGAAACGTGTTATTTACGTGCGAAATGCTTTAAACATGGTGCTGCACTCTGCTGCCAGTCAGCGCACGCTCCGACATGCAGATTTGAAGTTTCTACACATTCCGCGATCTGGTGCGAACTCGTGCGAAACGTGTTATTTACGTGCGAAATGCTTTAAACATGGTGCAGCACTCTGCTGCCAGTCAGCGCACGCTCCGACATGCAGATTTGAAGTTTCTACATATTCCGCGATCTGCTGCGAACTCGTGCGAAACGTGTTATTTACGTGCGAAATGCTCTAAACATGGTGCAGCACTCTGCTGCCATTCAGCGCACGCTCCGACATGCAGATTTGAAGTTTCTACATATTCCGCGATCTGGTGCGAACTCGTGCGAAACGTGTTATTTACGTGCGAAATGCTTTAAACATGGTGCAGTGCAACTCTGCTGCCCGTCCAGCGCACGGTCCGAAATGACAGATTTGGAAGTTTCTACATATTCCGCGATCTTGGTGCGAAAAACTCGTGCGAAAACGTGTCTATTTACGTGCGAAATGCTTTAAACATGGTGCAGCACTCTGCTGCCAGTCAGCGCACGCTCCGACATGCAGATTTGAAGTTTCTACACATTCCGCGATCTGGTGCGAACTCGTGCGAAACGTGTTATTTATGTGCGAAATGCTTTAAACATGGTGCAGCACTCTGCTGCCAGTCAGCGCACGCTCCGACATGCAGATTTGAGTTTCTACATATTCCGCGATCTGGTGCGAACTCGTGCGAAACGTGTTATTTTACGTGCGTAATGCTATAAACATGGTGCAGCACTCTGCTGCCAGTCAGCGCACGCTCCGACATGCAGATTTGATGTTTCTACCCATTCCGCGATCTGGTGCGAACTAGTGCGAAACGTGTTATTTACGTGCGAAATGCTTTAAACATGGTGCAGCACTCTGCTGCTGCCAGTCAGCGCACGCTCCGACATGCAGATTTGGAGTTTCTACATATTCCGCGATCTGGTGCGAACTCGTGCGAAACGTGTTATTTACGTGCGAAATGCTTTAAACATGGTGCAGCACTCTGCTGCCAGTCAGCGCACGCTCCGACATGCAGATTTGAAGTTTCTACATATTCCGCGATCTGGTGCGAACTCGTTTAAAACGTGTTATTTACGTGCGAAATGCTTTAAACATGGTGCAGCACTCTGCTGCCAGTCAGCCCAAGCTCCGAAATGCAGATTTGAAGTTTCTACATATTCCGCGATTTGCTGCGAACTCGTGCGAAACGTGTTATTTACGTTCGATATGCTTTAAACATGGTGCAGCACTCTGCTGCCAGTCAGCGCACGCTCCGACATGCAGATTTGAAGTTTCTACATATTCCGCGATCTGGTGCGAACTCGTGCGAAACGTGTTATTTACGTGCGAAATGCTTTAAACATGGTGCAGCACTCTGCTGCCAGTCAGCACACGCTCCGACATGCAGATTTGAAGTGTCTACATATTCCGCGATCTGGTGCGAACTCGTGCGAAACGTGTTATTTACGTGCGAAATGCTTTAAACATGGTGCAGCACTCTGCTGCCAGTCAGCGCACGCTCCGAAATGCAGATTTGAAGTTTCTACATATTCCGCGATCTGGTGCGAACTCGTGCGAAACGTGTTATTTACGTGCGAAATGCTTTAAACATGGTGCAGCACTCTGCTGCCAGTCAGCGCACGCTCCGATATGCAGATTTGAAGTTTCTACACATTCCGCGATCTGGTGCGAACTCGTGCGAAACGTGTTATTTACGTGCGAAATGCTTTAAACATAGTGCAGCACTCTGCTGCCAGTCAGCGCACGCTCCGACATGCAGATTTGAAGTTTCTACATATTCCGCGATCTGGTGCGAACTCGTGCGAAACGTGTTATTTACGTGCGAAATGCTTTAAACATGGTGCAGCACTCTGCTGCCAGTCAGCACACGCTCCGACATGCAGATTTGAAGTTTCTACACATTCTGCGATCTGGTGCGAACTCGTGCGAAACGTGTTATTTACGTGCGAAATGCTTTAAACATGGTGCCGCACTCTGCTGCCAGTCAGCGCAACGTTCCGACATGCAGATTTGAAGTTTCTACATATTCCGCGATCTGGTGCGAACTCGTGCGAAACGTGTTATTTACGTGCGAAATGCTTTAAACATGGTGCAGCACTCTGCTGCCAGTCAGCGCACGCTCCGACATGCAGATTTGAAGTTTCTACATATTCCGCGATCTGGTGCGAACTCGTGCGAAACGTGTTATTTACGTGCGAAATGCTTTAAAACATGGTGCAGCACTCTGCTGCCAGTCAGCGCACGCTCCGAAATGCAGATTTGAAGTTTCTACATATTCCGCGATCTGGTGCGAACTCGTGCGAAACGTGTTATTTACGTGCGAAAATCTTTAAACATGGTGCAGCAGTCTGCTGCCAGTCAGCGCACGCTCCGACATGCAGATTTGAAGTTTCTACATATTCCGCGATCTGGTGCGAACTCGTGCGAAACGTGTTATTTACGTGCGAAATGCTTTAAACATAGTGCAGCACTCTGCTGCCAGTCAGCGCACGCTCCGACATGCAGATTTGAAGTTTCTACACATTCCGCGATCTGGTGCGAACTCGTGCGAAACGTGTTATTTACGTGCGAAATGCTTTAAACATGGTGCAGCACTCTGCTGCCAGTCAGCGCACGCTCCGACATGCAGATTTGAAGTTTCTACACATTCCGCGATCTGGTGCGAACTCGTGCGAAACGTGTTATTTACGTGCGAAATGCTTTAAACATGGTGCAGCACTCTGCTGCCAGTCAGCACACGCTCCGACATGCAGATTTTGAAGTTTCTACATATTCCGCGATCTGGTGCGAACTCGTGCGAAACGGGTTATTTACGTGCGAAATGCTTTAAACATGGTGCAGCACTCTGCTGCCAGTCAGCGCACGCTCCGACATGCAGATTTGAAGTTACTACACATTCCGCGATCTGGTGCGAACTCGTGCGAAACGTGTTATTTACGTGCGAAATGCTTTAAACATGGTGCAGCACTCTCTGCTGCCAGTCAGCGCACGCTCCGACATGCAGATTTGAAGTTTCTACATATTCCGCGATCTGGTGCGAACTCGTGCGAAACGTGTTATTTACGTGCGAAATGCTTTAAACATGGTGCAGAACTCTGCTGCCAGTCAGCGCACGCTCCGACATGCAGATTTGAAGTTTCTACATATTCCGCGATCTGGTGCGAACTCGTGCGAAACGTGTTATTTACGTGCGAAATGCTTTAAACATGGTGCAGCACTCTGCTGCCATCAGCGCACGCTCCGACATGCAGATTTGAAGTTTCTACACATTCCGCGATCTGGTGCGAACTCGTGCGAAACGTGTTTATTTACGTGCGAAATGCTTTAAACATAGGTGCAGCACTCTGCTGCCCGTCAGCGCCCGCTCCGACGTGCAGACTTTGAGTTTCTACATATTCCGCGATCTGGTGCGAACTCGTGCGAAACGTGTTATTTACGTGCGAAATGCTTTAAACCATGGTGCAGCACTCTGCCTGCCAGTCAGCGCACGCTCCGACATGCAGATTTGAAGTTTCTACACATTCCGCGATCTGGTGCGAACTCGTGCGGAAACGTGTTATTTACGTGCGAAATGCTTTAAACATGGTGCAGCACTCTGCTGCCAGTCAGCGCACGCTCCGACATGCAGATTTGAAGTTTTTACATATTCCGCGATCTGGTGCGAACTCGTGCGAAACGTGTTATTTACGTGCGAAATGCTTTAAACATGGTGCAGAACTCTGCTGCCAGTCAGCGCAGGCTCCGAAATGCAGATTTGAAGTTTCTACATATTCCGCGATCTGATGCGAACTTGTGCGAAACGTGTTATTTACGTGCGAAATGCTTTAAACATGGTGCAGCACTCTGCTGCCAGTCAGCGCACGCTCCGACATGCAGATTTGAAGTTTCTACATATTCCGCGATCTGGTGCGAACTCGTGCGAAACGTGTTATTTACGTGTGCGAAATGCTTTAAACATAGTGCAGCACTCTGCTGCCAGTCAGCGCACGCTCCGACATGCAGATTTGAAGTTTCTACACATTCCGCGATCTGGTGCGAACTCGAAATGCTTTAAATTCATGGGTGCAGCACTCTGCTGCCAGTCAGCGCACGCTCCGACATGAAGATTTGAAGTCTCTACATATTCCGCGATCTGGTGCGAACTCGTGCGAAACGTGTTATTTACGTGAAAAATGCTTTAAACATAGTGCAGCACTCTGCTGCCAGTCAGCGCACGCTCCGACATGCAGATTTGAAGTGTCTACATATTCCGCGATCTGGTGCGAACTAGTGCGAAACGTGTTATTTACGTGCGAAATACGTGGGAAATGCTTTAAACAAGGTGCAGCACTCTGCTGCCAGTTCAGCGCACGCTCCGACATGCAGATTTGAAGTTTCTACATATTCCGCGATCTGGTGCGAACTCGTGCGAAACGTGTTATTTACGTGCGAAATGCTTTAAACATGGTGCAGCACTCTGCTGCCAGTTAGTGCACGCTCCGACATGAAGATTTGAAGTTTCTACACATTCCGCGATCTGGTGCGAACTCGTGCGAAACGTGTTATTTACGTGCGAAATGCTTTAAACATGGTGCAGCACTCTGCTGCCAGTCAGCGCACGCTCCGACATGCAGATTTGAAGTTTCTACACATTCCGCGATCTGGTGCGAACTCGTGCGAAACGTGTTATTTACGTGCGAAATGCTCTATCTAAACATGGTGCAGCACTCTGCTGCCAGTCAGCGCACGCTCCGACATGCAGATTTGAAGTTTCTACATATTCCGCGATCTGGTGCGAACTCGTGCGAAACGTGTTATTTACGTGCGAAATGCTTTAAACATGGTGCAGAACTCTGCTGCCAGTCAGCGCACGCTCCGACATGCAGATTTGAAGTTTCTACATATTCCGCGATCTGGTGCGAACTCGTGCGAAACGTGTTTATTTACGTGCGAAATGCTTTAATCATGGTGCAGCACTCTGCTGCCAGTCAGCGCACGCTCCGACATGCAGATTTGAAGTTTCTACATTTCCGCGATCTGGTGCGAACTCGTGCGAAACGTGTTATTTACGTGCGAAATGCTTTAAACATAGTGCAGCACTCTGCTGCCATTCAGCCCACGCTCCGACATGCAGATTTGAAGTTTCTACATATTCCGCGATCTGGTGCGAACTCGTGCGAAACGTGTTATTTACGTGCGAAATGCTCTAAACATGGTGCAGAACTCTGCTGCCAGTCAGCGCACGCTCCGACATGCAGATTTGAAGTTTTCACACACATTCCGCGATCTGGTGCGAACTCGTGCGAAACGTGTTATTTACGTGCGAAATGCTTTAAAACATGGTGCAGCACTCTGCTGCCAGTCAGCGCACGCTCCGACATGAAGATTTGAAGTCTCTACATATTCCGCGATCTGGTGCGAACTCGTGCGAAACGTGTTATTTACGTGCGAAATGCTTTAAACTCTGCTGCCAGTCAGCGCACGCTCTCCGACATGCAGATTTGAAGTTTCTACATATTCCGCGATCTGGTGCAAACTCGTGCGAAACGTGTTATTTACGTGCGAAATGCTTTAAACATAGTGCAGCACTCTGCTGCCAGTCAGCGCACGCTCCGACATGCAGATTTGAAGTTTCTACATATTCCGCGATCTGGTGCGAACTCGTGCGAAACGTGTTATTTACGTGCGAAATGCTTTAAACATGGTGCAGCACTCTGCTGCCAGTCAGCGCACGCTCCGACATGCAGATTTGAAGTTTCTACATATTCCGCGATCTGCTGCGAACTCGTGCGAAACGTGTTATTTACGTGCGAACTGCTTTAAACTGCAGCACTCTGCTGCCAGTTCAGCGCACGCTCCGACATGAAGATTTGAAGTTTCTACAAATTCCGCGATATGGTGCGAACTCGTGCGAAACGTGTTATTTACGTGCGAAATGCTTTAAACATGGTGCAGCACTCTGCTGCCAGTCAGCGCACGCTCCGACATGCAGATTTGAAGTGTCTACACATTCCGCGATCTGGTGCGAACTCGTGCGAAACGTGTTATTTACGTGCGAAATGCTTTAAACATGGTGCAGCACTCTGCTGCCAGTCAGCGCACGCTCCGACATGCAGATTTGAAGTTTCTACACATTCCGCGATCTGGTGCGAACTCGTGCGAAACGTGTTATTTACGTGCGAAATGCTTTAAACATGGTGCAGCACTCTGCTGCCAGTCAGTGCACGCTCCGACATGCAGATTTGAAGTTTCTACATATTCCGCGATCTGGTGCGATCTCGTGCGAAACGTGTTATTTACGTGCGAAATGCTTTAAACATGGTGCAGCACTCTGCTGCCAGTCAGCGCACGCTCCGACATGCAGATTTGAAGTTTCTATACATTCCGCGATCTGGTGCGAACTAGTGCGAAACGTGTTATTTACGTGCGAAATGCTTTAAACATGGTGCAGAACTCTGCTGCCAGTCAGCGCACGGTCCGACATGCAGATTTGAAGTTTCTACACATTCCGCGATCTGGTGCGAACTCGTGCGAAACGTGTTATTTACGTGCGAAATGCTTTAAACATGGTGCAGCACTCTGCTGCCAGTCAGCGCACGCTCCGACATGCAGATTTAAAGTTTCTACATATTCCGCGATCTGGTGCGAACTAGTGCGAAACGTGTTATTTACGTGCGAAATGCTCTAATCATGGTGCAGCACTCTGCTGCCAGTCAGCGCACGCTCCGACATGCAGATTTGAAGTTTCTACACATTCCGCGATCTGGTGCGAACTAGTGCGAAACGTGTTATTTACGTGCGAAATGCTTTAAACATAGTGCAGCACTCTGCTGCCAGTCAGCGCACGCTCCGACATGCAGATTTGAAGTTTCTACACATTCCGCGATCTGGTGCGAACTCGTGCGAAACGTGTTATTTACGTGTGCGAAATGCTTTAAACATGGTGCAGCACTCTGCTGCCAGTCAGCGCACGCTCCGACATGAAGATTTGAAGTCTCTACATATTCCGCGATCTGGTGCGAACTCGTGCGAAACGTGTTATTTACGTGCGAAATGCTTTAATCATGGTGCTGCACTCTGCTGCCAGTCAGCGCACGCTCCGACATGCAGATTTGAAGTTTCTACACATTCCGCGATCTGGTGCGAACTCGTGCAAAACGTGTTATTTACGTGCGAAATGCTTTAAACATGGTGCAGAACTCTGCTGCCAGTCAGCGCACGCTCCGACATGCAGATTTGAAGTTTCTACATATTCCGCGATCTGGTGCGAACTCGTGCGAAACGTGTTATTTACGTGCGAAATGCTTTAAAACATGGTGCAGCACTCTGCTGCCAGTCAGCGCACGCTCCGACATGCAGATTTTGGGTTTCTACACATTCCGCGATCTGGTGCGAACTCGTGCGAAAGTGTTATTTTCGTGCGAAATGCTTTTACACATAGTGCAGCACTCTGCTGCCCAGTCAGCGCACGCTCCGACATGAAGATTTGAAGTTTCTACACATTCCGCGATCTGGTGCGAACTAGTGCGAAACGTGTTATTTACGTGCGAAATGCTTTAAACATAGTGCAGCACTCTGCTGCCTGTCAGCGCACGCTCCGACATGCAGATTTGAAGTTTCTACATATTCCGCGATCTGGTGCGAACTCGTGCGAAACGTGTTATTTACGTGCGAAATGCTTTAAACATGGTGCAGCACTCTGCTGCCAGTCAGCCCACGCTCCGACATGCAGATTTGAAGTTTCTACACATTCCGCGATCTGGTTGCGAACTCGTGCGAAACGTGTTATTTACGTGCGAAATGCTTTAAACATGGTGCAGCACTCTGCTGCCAGTCAGCGCACGCTCCGACATGCAGATTTGAAGTTTCTACACATTCCGCGATCTGGTGCGAACTCGTGCGAAACGTGTTATTTACGTGCGAAATGCTTTAAAAGACAATGGTGCAGCACTCTGCTGCCAGTCAGCACACGCTCCGACATGCAGATTTGAAGTTTCTACATATTCCGCGATCTGGTGCGAACTCGTGCGAACCGTGTTATTTACGTGCGAAATGCTTTAAACATGGTGCAGCACACTGCTGCCAGTCAGCGCACACGCTCCGACATGCAGATTTGAAGTTTCTTAACATATTCCGCGATCTGGTGCGAACTCGCGTGCGAAACGTGTTATTTTACGTGCGAAATGCTTTTAAAAACGTGGTGCAGCACTCTGCTGCCAGTCAGCGCACGCTCCGACATGCCAGATTTGAAGTTTTTCTAGATAATCCGCGATCTGGTGCGAACTCGTGCGAAACGTGTTTTTTACGTGCGAAATGCTTTAAACATGGTGCAGCACTCTGCTGCCAGTCAGCTCACGCTCCGACATGCAGATTTGAAGTTTCTACATATTCCAATGCGATCTGGTGCGAACTCGTGCGAAACGTGTTATTTACGTGCGAAATGCTTTAACCATGGTGCAGCACTCTGCTGCCAGTCAGCGCACGCTCCGACATGCAGATTTGAAGTTTCTACATATTTCAGCGCACGCTCCGACATGCAGATTTGAAGTTTCTACATATTCCGCGATCTGGTGCGAACTCGTGCGAAAAACGTGTTATTTACGTGCGAAATGCTTTAAACATGGTGCAGCACTCTGCTGCATGTCAGGGCACGCTCCGAAATGCAGATTTGAAGTTTCTACATATTCCGCGATCTGGTGCGAACTCGTGCGAAACGTGTTATTTACGTGCGAAATGCTTTAAAACACGAGGTGCAGCAGACTACTCTGCTGCCAGTACAGCGCACGCTCCGACATGCAAGATTTCTGAAAGTTTCTACATATTCTGCGATCTGCTGCGAACTCGTGCGAAACGTGTTATTTACGTGCGAAATGCTTTAAACATGGTGCAGCACTCTGCTGCCAGTCAGCGCACGCTCCGACATGCAGATTTGAAGTTTCTACACATTCCGCGATCTGCGATTCTGCGAACTCGTGCGAAACGTGTTATTAACATACGTGCGAAATGCTTTAAAACATTTCGTGAGCAGCACTCTGCTGCCAGTCAGCGCCACGCTCCGACATGCAGATTTGAAGTTTCTACATATTCCGCGATCTGGTGCGAACTCGTGCGAAAACGTGTTATTTACGTGCGAAATGCTTTAAAAACATGGTTGCAGCACTCTGCTGCCAGTCAGCGCACGCTCCGACAAGCAGATTTGAAGTTTCTACATATTCTGCAATCTGCTGCGAACTCGTTGCGAAACGTATTATTTACGTGCGAAATGCTTTAAACATGGTGCAGCACTCTGCTGCCAGTCAGCTCACGCTCCGACATGCAGATTTGAAGTTTTTACACATTCCGCGATCTGGTGCGAACTCGTGCGAAACGTGTTATTTACGTGCGAAATGCTTTAAACAACATGCCCCCAGCTCCAAACCATATTGTGCAGCACTCTGCTGCCAGTCAGGCGCACGCTCCGACATGCAGATTTAAAGTTTCTACATATTCCGCGATCTGGTGCGAACTAGTGCGAAACGTGTTATTTACGTGCGAAATGCTTAAAACATGGTGCAGAACTCTGCTGCCAGTCAGCGCACGCTCCGACATGCAGATTTGAAGTTTCTACATATTCCGCGATCTGGTGCGAACTAGTTTAAAACGTGTTATTTACGTGCGAAATGCTTTAAACATGGTGCAGCACTCTGCTGCCAGTCAGGGCACGCTCCGACATGCAGATTTGAAGTTTCTACACATTCCGCGATCTGGTGCGAACTCGTGCGAAACGTGTTATTTACGTGCGAAATGCTTTAAACATGGTGCAGAACTCACTCTGCTGCCAGTCAGCGCACGCTCCGACATGCAGATTTGAAGTTTCTACATATTCCGCGATCTGGTGCGAACTCGTGCGAAACGTGTTATTTACGTGCGAAATGCTTTAAACATGGTGCAGCACTCTGCTGCCAGTCAGCTCACGCTCCGACAGCAGATTTGAAGTTTCTACATATTCCGCGATCTGGTGCGAACTCGTGCGAAACGTGTTATTTACGTGCGAAATGCTTTAAACATGGTGCAGCACTCTGCTGCCAGTCAGTGCACGCTCCGAATTGCAGATTTGAAGTTTCTACATATTCCGCGATCTGGTGCGAACTCGTGCGAAACGTGTTATTTACGTGCGAAATGCTTTAAACATGGTGCAGCACTCTGCTGCCATTCAGCGCACGCTCCGACATGCAGATTTTGAAGTTTCTACATATTCCGCGATCTGGTGCGAAACTTGTGCGAAACGTGTTATTTACGTGCGAAATGCTTTAAACATAGTGCAGCACTCTGCTGCCAGTCAGCGCACGCTCCGACATGCAGATTTGAAGTTTCTACACATTCCGCGATCTGGTGCTAACTAGTGCGAAACGTGTTATTTACGTGCGAAATGCTTTAAACATAGTGCAGCACTCTGCTGCCAGTCAGCCCACGCTTCGAAATGCAGATTTGAAGTTTCTACATATTCCGCGATCTGATGCGAACTCGTGCGAAACGTGTTATTTTTACGTGCGAAATGCTTTAAACATGGTGCAGCACTCTGCTGCCAGTCAGAGCACGCTCCGACATGCAGATTTGAAGTTTCTACATCATTCCGCGATCTGCTGCGAACTCGTGCGAAACGTGTTTAATTTACGTGAAATGGCTTTTAAAACATGGTGCTAGTGCAGCACTCTGCTGCCAGTCAGCTCACGCTCCGACATGCAGAATTGACTTTTCTAACATCCCGCGATCTGCTGCAAACTTTGTGCGAAACGTGTTATTTACGTGCGAAATGCTTTAAACATGGTGCAGAACTCTGCTGCCAGTCAGCCCACGCTCCGACATGCAGATTTGAAGTTTCATCATATTCCGCGATCTGCTGCGAACTCGTGCGAAACGTGTTATTTACGTGCGAAATGCTTTAAACATGGTGCAGCACTATTGCTGCCAGTCAGCAGCACGCTCCGACATGCAGATTTTGAAGTTTCTTACATATTCCGCCATCTGGTGCGACTTCGGGCGAAATGGGGTACTTACGTGCGAAATGCTTAAAACATGGTGCAGCACTCTGCTGCATGCCAGTCAGCTCCCGCACAGCTCCGACATGAGATTTGAAGTTTCTACATATTCCGCGATCTGCTGCGAACTAGTGCGAAATGTGTATTAGTTACGTGCGAAATGCTTTTAAAAAAAACATAGTGCAGCACTCTGCTGCAAGTCAGCACACGCTCCGACATGCAGATTTGGAGTTTCTTTAAATATTCCGCGATCTGCTGGGAACTCGTGCGAAAACGTGTTATTTACGTGCGAAATGCTTTAAACAAGGTGCAGCACTCTGCTGCCATCAAGCTCACGCTCCGACATGCAGATTTGAAGTTTCTACATATTCCGCGATCTGCTGCAAACTGGAGCGAAACGTGTTATTTACGTGCGAAATGCTTTTAAACATGGTGGTGCAGAACTCTGCTGCCAGTCAGCGCACGCTCCGACATGCAGATTTGAAGTTTCTACATATTCCGCGATCTGCTGCGAACTCGTGCAAAACGTGTTATTTACGTGCGAAATGCTTTAAACATGGTGCAGCACTCTGCTGCCAGCAAGCTGCAAAAAGCTCCGAAATGCAGATTTGAAAGTTTCTACATATGCGCGATCTGGTGCGATCTCGTACGAAACGTGTTATTTACAAGCAAAATGCTTTAAACATGGTGCAGCACTCTGCTGCCAGTCAGCGCACGCTCTGACAAGGAGATTTGAAGTTTCTACACATTCCGCGATCTGGTGCGAACTCGTGCGAAACGTGTTATTTACGTGCGAAATGCTTTAAACATGGACTCTGCTGCCAGTCAGCGCACGCTACGACATGCAGATTTGAAGTTTCTACATATTCCGCGATCTGCTGCGAATTTGTGCGAAACGTGTTATTTACGTGCGAAATGCTTTAAAATAGTGCAGCACTCTGCTGCCAGTCAGTGCAAGCACCGACATGCAGATTTGAAGTTTCTTTATATTCTGCGATCTGCTGCGAACTCGTGCGAAACGTGTTATTTACGTGCGAAATGCTCTAATCATGGTGCAGCACTCTGCTGCCAGTCAGCGCACGCTCCGACATGCAGATTTGAAGTTTCTAGATATTCCGCGATCTGCTGCGAACTCGTGCGAAACGTGTTATTACGTGCGAAAGCGAAATGCTTTAAAAGCATGGTGCAGCACTCTGCTGCCAGTCAGCGCACGCTCCGACATGCAGATTTGGAGTTTCTCACATATTCCGCGATCTGGTGCAGAACTCGGCGAAACGTGTTATTATTACGTGCGAAATGCTTTAAACTATGGTGCAGCACTCTGCTAATGCAAGCCAGCGCACGCTCCGACATGCGCATGCATTTGGCAAAGTGTCTACCACATTCCGCGATCTGCTGCGAACTCGTGGCGAAACGTGTTTATTTACGTGCGAAATGCTTTAAACAAGGTGCAGCACTCTACGCCAGCAAGCGCACGCTCCGACATGCAGATTTGAAGTTTCTACATATTCCGCGATCTTCCTGCGAACTCTGTGCGAAAACGTGTTTATTTTACGTGCGAAATGCTTTAAAACATGGTGCACACTCTGCTCTGCTGCCAAGTCCAGCGCACGCTCCGACATGCAGATTTGAATTTTTCTACATATTCCGCGATCTGGTGCGAAAGTTTGCGAAACGTGTATTTACGTGCGAATAATGCTTTAACCGGGTGCAGCCACTCTCTGCCAGGCAGCTCACGCTCCGACATGGCAGATTGAGATGTAACAGTTTCCAGCATATTCCGCGATCTGCGGCGAACTCGTGCGAAAGTGGTTATTTACGTGCGAAATGCTTTAAAACATGGGCAGCACATCTGCTGCCACGATCAGTGCAGCAGTAGCTCACGGACAGCAGCATTTGAAGTTTCTACATATTCCGCGATCTGCTGCGAACTCCCAAACTATGCGAAAACGTTTATTTACGGTGCGAAATGCTTTAAACAAAGGTGCAGCAGCACTCGGGCTGCCATGTCAGCGCACGCTCCGACATGCAGATTTGAAGTTTCTACATATTCCGCGATCTGCTGCGAACTCGTGCGAAACGTGTTATTTACGTGCGAAATGCTTTAAACATGGTGCAGCACTCTGCTGCCAGCCAGCGCACGCTCCGAGATGCAGATTTGAAGTTTCTACATATTCCGCGATCTGCTGCAACTCGTGGTGCGAAACGTGTTATTTACGTGCGAAAATGGCTTTAAACAAGGTGCAGCACTCTGCTGCCAGCAAGCAAGCTCACGCTCCGACATGCAGATTTGAAGTTTCTACATATTCCGCGATCTGCTGTGATTTGGTGCGAAACGTGTTATTTACGTGCGAAATGCTTTAAACATGGTGCAGCACTCTGCTGCCAGCAACTGTCCCAAAAAAAGCGCACGCTCCGACATGCAGATTTGAAGTTTCTACATATTCCGCGATTTGCTGCGAACTCGTGCGAAACGTGTTATTTACGTGCGAAATGCTTTAAACATGGTGCAGCACTCTGCTGCCAGCCAGCGCACGCTCCGACATGCAGATTTGAAGTTTTCTACAATATTCCGCGATCTGCTGCGAACTCGTGCGAAACGTGTTATTTACGTGCGAAATGCTTTAAACATGGTGCACCAGCACTGCTGCTGCCAGTCAGCGCACGCTCCGACATGCAGAGAGTCAGCGCACGCTCCGACATGCAGATTTTGAAGTTCCTCTACATATTCCGCGATCTGCTGATGAAACTCGTGCGAAACGTGTTATTTACGTGCGAAATGCTTTAACCACAAGGTGCAGCACTCTGCTGCCAGCTCAGCGGCACGCTCCGACATGCAGATTTGAAGTTTCTACATATTCCGCGATCTGCTGCGAACTCGTGCGAAACGTGTTATTTACGTGCGAAATGCTTTAAACATGGTGCAGCACTCTGCTGCCATTCAGTGCACGCTCCGACATGCAGATTTGAAGTTTCTACATATTCCGCGATCTGGTGCGAACTCGTGCGAAACGTGTTATTTACGTGCGAAATGCTTTAAACATGGTGCAGCACTCTGCTGCCAGCCACCGCACGCTCTGACATGAAGATTTGAAGTGTCTACATATTCCGCGATCTGGTGCGAACCACTCTGCTGCCAGCCAGCACACGCTCCGACATGCAGATTTGAAGTTTCTACATATTCCGCGATCTGCTGCGAACTCGTGCGAAACGTGTTATTACGTGCGAAATGCCTTAAACAATGTGCTCCACCCTGCTGCCAGCCAGCGCACGCTCCGACATGCAGATTTGAAGTTTCTACATATTCCGCGATCTGGTGCGAACTCGTGCGAAACGTGTTATTTACGTGCGAAATGCTTTAAACATGGTGCAGCACTCTGCTGCCAGCCAGCCGCACGCTCCGAAATGCAGATTTGAAGTTTTCATACATATCCGCGATCTGCTGCGAACTCGTGCGAAACGTGTTATTTACGTGCGAAATGCTTTAAACATGGTGCAGCACTCTGCTGCCAGCCAGCTCACGCTCCGACATGCAGGTTTGAAGTTTCTAGATATTCCGCGATCTGCTGCGAACTCGTGCGAAACGTGTTATTTACGTGCGAAATGCTTTAAACATGGTGCAGCACTCTGCTGCCAGTCAAGCACACGCTCGGACATGCAGATTTGAAGTTTCTAGATATTCCGCGATCTGCTGCGAACTCGTGCGAAACGTGTTATTTCCGTGCGAAATGCTTTAAACATGGTGCAGCACTCTGCTGCCAGCCAGTGCACGCTTTGAAATGACATGCAGATTTGAAGTTTCTACATATTCCGCGATCTGCCGCGAACTCGTGCGAAACGCGTGTTATTTACGTGCGAAATGCTTTTAACAAGGTGCAGCAATCTGCTGCCAGCAAGGGCACGCTCCGACATGCAGATTTGAAGTTTCTACATATTCCGCGATCTGCTGCGAACTCGTGCGAAACGTTTATTTACGTGCGAAATGCTTTAAACATGGTGCAGCACTCTGCTGCCAGTCAGCGCACGCTCCGAAATGCCGATTTGAAGTTTCTACATATTCCGCGATCTGGTGCGAACTTGTGCGAAACGTGTTATTTACGTGCGAAATGCTTTAAACAT
>WPIO01000505.1:0-34644 GCA_009760855.2 Cristatella mucedo | reverse complement strand
TTTTGCATGAGTCTGCAAAAGATCGCTGAATGTAAAGACAGCTCGTATATTGCTTCGTACCAGCTGTGCAGTAACCTTGCTGTGCAGATTGAGCGCCGTGCTTTGGGCTATTCACACTTGAATAACTCGTCTCGCATAAGTTCGCACCTGATCGCAAACTATCTAGCTAAACCTTAAAGATACTTGTCGGAGTTGGGGAGCTCTAAGAAGGGTGCTGTGCCTGCTTTAGGCCATTACTTATCTAAAATGTGCTTATTATCGCTTAAGTTTGCAGCAGATCATCGTGGAATACAGGGTGAAATCTCGAATCATTTCAAAAAGCTTACAGTAGCTTGCTGCAGAGCGTGGCGCCTTGCTTTCAGCGCATTTTCACTTAAAAAAGTCATTTCGCTTGAGTTTTGCAGCAGATCGCTGAATATGAGGATACCTCGATACTGCTCGTTATAGTGTGCAATAACTTCCTGCAGAGGGGCAGTGCCATGCAATGGTCCATTCGCACTTGAATAACTCGTTTTCACATGAGTTCGCATATGACTCGCACAATATCTAGAAACCTTAAATATACTTGGAGTGTGCGGTAGCTCTAAGCAGAGTGCTGTGCCTTGCTTTTAGGGCAATTCTCACCTCAATAACTCATTTCGCTTGAGTTTGCCGCGGATCGGCGGAATATAAGTGAAATTTTTCGAATCATCTCGTCGCAGCGTGCAGTAGCTTGTTGCAGAGTGCGGCGCCTTGCTTTAGGCGATTTGCACTTTAAAGAACTTATTTCGCATGAGTCAGCAGAAGATCGCTGCATATAACGACACCTCGATGCTGCTCGTTCAAGCGTGCAGTAACTTGCTGCTGAGTGTGGTGCCTTGCTTTAGAAAATTTGCACTTAAAGAACTCATTTCGCATGAGTTTGAAGCAGATCGCGGAATATGAAGATACCCTCGATACCGCTCGTTATAGCGTGGGATAACTTGCAGCAGAGTGCAGTGCCTTGCATTAAGCTATTCGCATTTGCATAACTTATTTTGCATGAGGCTGCAGCAGATCGCTGAATACAAAGACACCTCGATACTGCTCGTACCAGCGTGCAGTAACTTGCTGCAAACTGCATCTCCTTGCTTTAAGCTATTTACACTTGAAAAACTGGTTTCGCATGAGTTTGCAGCAGGTCGCACAATATCTACATACTTTAAACTGCACCTGTCGAGGCCTGCTGGAGCTAGCAGCAGAGTGCAGAGCCTTGCTTTAGGCAATCGCACTTGAATAACTCATTTCGCATGAGTTTGCTGCAGATCGCGATATATTAGGATACCTCGATACTGCTCCATATAGTCTGTAATAACTTGAGGGAGAGTGCGCCGCCTTGCATTGAGCCATTCGCATTTGAATAACTTATTTTGCATTAGTCTGCAGCAGATCGCTAAATACAAGGACACCCTCGATTATGCTTGTACCAGCTTGCAGTAACTTCCGGCAGGGTGAGGCGCCATGCTTTAAGCTATTCAAACTTGAATAACTGGTTTCGCATGATTTCGCAGCAGATCCCACAAGATATCTAGATACTTTAAATCTACCCGTCGAATCGTGCAGGAGCTAGCAGCAGAGTACACAGCCTTGCTTTAGGACGTCGCACTTGAATAACTCATATTGCATGAGTTAGCTGCAGATCGCACACTAACTAAAAACTTGTGATATACTCGTAAGAGCATACGGTTGTTGGCAGCAGAGTGCTGCTCCTTGCTTTAGGCTACTCACACTTGAATAACTCATTTCGCATGGATGGGAACCTGATCGCAAAAATATCTAGAAACCTTAAATATACTTGTCGAAGCTTGGGGTAGCTTGCAGCAGAATGTTGTGCCTTGCTTGAGGCCATTCCCATCTGAATTACTCATTTCGCTTGAGTTTGCAGCAGATCGCAGAATATAAGTGAAATCTCGAACCATTTCGTAGCAGCGTGCAGTAGGTTGCTACAGAGTGTGGCGCCTTGCTTTTAGGCTGTTCACACATGAATAACTATTTTCGCATGAGTTCGCACCTGATGACACAATAACTAGAAACCTTAAATATACTTGGAGTGTGCGGTAGCTCTAAGCAGAGTGCTGTGCCTTGCTTTAGGCAATTCCCACCTAAAAAATTCATTACACTTAAGTTTGCAGCAGATCGCGAAATATAAGTGAAATCTCGAATCATCTCGTCGCAGCTTGCAGTAGCTTGATGCAAAGTGAGGCGCCTTGCTTTAGGCGATTTGCACTTAAAAGAACTTATTTCGCATGAGTCAGCAAAAGATCGCTGAATATAAAGACACCTCGACACTGCTCGTACTAGCGTGCAGTAACTGGCTGCAGAGTGCTGAGCCTTGCTTTAGACTATTAACACTTAAAAACTGGTTTTGCTTGAATTCGCATCAGATCGCACATATCTAGATACTTCTATATCCACCGTCGAAGCGTGGGGAGCTGGCAGCAGAGTGCAGAGCCTTGCTTTAGGCAACTGCACTTAAATAACTCATTTCGCATGCTGGCTGCAAAGGACTGCCCCTGTTCAGCATTTCGCACCGATAATAACACATCTCTACGCACGAGTTCACAGTGGACGCCGCATATCTAGGAAGGCTTCAGGTACCTACATGTCGAGCCTCGAAGGCCGCGCTGGCTCGGCTCACACTTGGACCTGGCGTCACACCCTTTATTTGACGCATCGGACTCGAATACACATTTAGCACGAGTTCACCGCAGAACGCCAGAATATTAGGAACCATTCAGACTCTACTCGTCGGACTAGTTGAGATGGCTGGTAGCTGATAATCCTGCACTTAGTTTCAAGCATTTCGACGCACATTAACACAGCTTCGGGGGGCACGGGAGGCGCAGACAGGATCGCCGACATATCCTAGAAACATTCAAATCTGATTGTCTGCCGTGAGCGCTGCTGGCCCTGACAAGCCGAGTGCTTGCCCCATTGCTTCACGCGTAGTGCGCAACGGACAATAAACACATGTAGCACGCGAGTTTGCCACAGCAGATCGCAGGAAATCTAGAAACTTCAAAGCTACATGTCGGAGCATGGAGCTGGCTGGCCTACAGAGGTTACGCTGCACCTTGTTTTCACTGCATTTCTAACATCAAAAACACATTTCGCAAGAGTTCCCAATTGCAGATCCCAGGAATATCTAGAAATAAATTTTTAATCCCTGCATTGTCCGAGCGTGAAGCTGGCTGTTTCCATCAAAGTGGCTGTCAACCTTGTTTCAAAGCATTTCGCACGTAAATACCCACATTCGCACGAAAATAGCCAGCAGATCGCTGAATACTCTAGAAACTTTCAAATCTGCATGTCGGAGTGCGTGAGCTAGGCTCGGCAGCAGAGTGCTGCACCTTGTTTCGAGCTAAAAATTTCCCACGACGATAAACACATTCGCACGATTCGCAGCAGATCGCAGAATATCCAGAAACTTCAAATCTGCCTGGCGTCGGCTAGCGTGCGCCTGGGCTGTCTAGCAAAGTACTGCACCTGTGTCTCAAGCATTTCGCACGTAAATAAACACATTTCGCACGAGTTCACAGTAGTAACGCCGAATATCTAGGAACTTTCAAATCTACATGTCGGAGCGTGTTGCTGGCTGGCAGCTGAGTGCTGCACCTGTATGTTGAGTCATTTCGGGACTCGAATAACAGATTTTCGCACGATTCGCAGACATCCGCTGAATATCTAGAATCTTCAAATTCTGCATTCGTCCGGAGGCGTGCGCTGGCTGACAGCAGAGAACTGCACCTTGTTTTTAAGCTTTCGCGCACTACAATAACACACATTCGTTGCAACGAGTTTTCCCCAGTAGTTTGTTCGCCGGAAGAGTCTAGAAACTATCAAATCTAACATGTCTGAGCCTGAGCTAGCTGGCCCCTCCGAAAGTGCTGCCACCATTGTTTCAAGCTTTTCCGCACCGAACGAATAACAGCATTTCGCTACGATTTCGCAAGCAGATCGCGCGAATATCTAGAAACTTCAAATCTGCACTGTCGGAGCGCTCTGCGCCTGGCCTTGTAATCAAAGTGCCGCCACTTAATTTCAAGCTTTTCTTTGCAACGTAAATAACACATTCTGCACGAGTAGCACTAGCAATCAGCGGAATATCAGCGAAACTTACAAAATCTGCGCTGTCGGAGCGTGCGCTGGCTGGCACCTGAGGGTGCTTGGGCACCTTGGTTTTCGAGTATTTCTCGCCACCCTAGAATAACAGTTCGTTTCGACCGGATTTAGTTTTCAGCACGTCGCGGAATAATCTAAGAACACTTTCTATCTGCTTGTCGGAGCGTTGGCGTGACTGGCTGACGTCACTGAGAGTGCTGCACCATGTTTAAAGCATTTCGCACGTAAATAACACGTTTCGCACGAGTTCGGATCAGATCGCGGAATATCTAGAAACTTCAAATCTGCATGTCGGAGCGTGAGCTGGCTGGCAACAAGACCTGCTGCACCTTTTTCAAGCTTTCCTTTTAACGTACACTATACACATGTCGCACGAGACTCGCAGCAGATCGCGGAACTATCTAAGAGAACTTCAATACTATCTGCATGGTCGGAGCGTGGGCTGGCTGTCCGCACCAGTGCTTCCCCTTGTTCCTCAAGCTTTTCGAAACGTAAAACAACCTATTGCCCACCGAGTTACCCAGCAGATCGCGGAATATCTAGAAAACTTGAAATCTGCATGTTTTCCTGAGCGTTTTCGCTGGCTGCAGCCAGTGCATGCCCTTGTTCAAGCATCAACGTGACCGTCAACTAACCACATTTCGCAAGTGTTCACAGCAGATCTCGGAATCATCTGAACTTACAAATTCTATGTCGGAGCGTGAGCTGGCTGGCATCAAGCTGCCCTGGCACCTTGTCATGAGCATTTCGTACTCGAATACCACATCTCGCACGAGTTCGCAAACTGATCGCAGAAGTATCTAGAAACTAAATCTAAATCTTCATCGCTACGGAGTGTGGAGCTGGCTGGACATTCGCCCAAGAGTTCTTTAAGCACCTTGTTGTGACAAGATTTCGCACGTAAATAACCATTTCGCACGAGTTCGCAGCAGATCGCGGAATATCTCATGAACTTCAAATCTTCATGTCGGAGCGATGCGCTGGCTGGCAGCAGAGTGCTGCACCTTGTTTAAAGCATTTCGCACGTAAATAACACGTTTTGCACGAGTTTCGCAGAAGATCGCGGAATATTTAGAAACTTCAAATCTACATTTCCGGAAGCGTGTGCTGGCTGGCAGCCAGAGGTGCTGGCACTTTTTTTAAATCTTTCGCACGTCGAATACACACGTTTCGCCACGAAGCGTGCCCTGGCTGGCAGCAGAGTGCTGCACCTTGTTTAAAGCATTTCGCACGTAACAAACACGTTTCGCACAAGTTCGCAGCAGATCGCGGAATATGTAGAAACTTCAAATCTGCGTGTCGGAGCGTGCGCTGGCTGGCAGCAGAGTGCTGCACCTTGTTTAAAGCATTTCGCACGTAAATAACACGTTTCGCACGAGTTCGCAGCAGATCGCGGAATATGTAGAAACTTCAAATCTGCATGTCGGAGCGTGCCCTGGCTGGCAGCAGAGTGCTGCACCTTGTTTAAAGCATTTCGCACGTAAATAACGCATTTTAAAGCATTTCGCACGTAAGTAACACGTTTAGCACGAGTTCGCAGCAGATCGCGGAATATGTAGAAACTTCAAATCTGCATGTCGGAGCGTGCGCTTGCTGGCAGCAGAGTGCTGCACCTTGTTTAAAGCATTTCGCACGTAAATAACACGTTTTGCACGAGTTCGCAGCAGATCGCGGAATATGTAGAAACTTCAAATCTGCATGTCGGAGCGTGCGCTGGCTGGCAGCAGAGTGCTGCACCTTGTTTAAAGCATTTCGCACGTAAATAACACGTTTCGCACGAGTTCGCAGCAGATCGCGGAATATGTAGAAACTTCAAATCTGCATGTCGGAGCGTGCGCTTGCTGGCAGCAGAGTGCTGCACCTTGTTTAAAGCATTTCGCACGTAAATAAACGTTTCGCACGAGTTCGCATCAGATCGCGGAATATGTAGAAACTTCAAATCTGCATGTCGGAGCGTGCGCTTGCTGGCAGCAGAGTGCTGCACCTTGTTTAAAGCATTTCGCACGTAAATAACACGTTTCGCACGAGTTCGCAGCAGATCGCGGAATATGTAGATACTTCAAATCTGCATGTCGGAGCGTGCGCTGGCTGGCAGCAGAGTGCTGCACCTTGTTTAAAGCATTTCGCACGTAAATAACACGTTTCGCACGAGTTCGCAGCAGATCGCGGAATATGTAGAAACTTCAATTCTGCATGTCGGAGCGTGCGCTGGCTGGCAGCAGAGTGCTGCACCTTGTTTAAAGCATTTCGCACGTAAAAAACACGTTTCGCACGAGTTCGCAGCAGATCGCGGAATATGTAGAAACTTCAAATCTGCATGTCGGAGCGTGTGCTGGCTGGCTGGCAGCAGAGTGCTGCACCTTGTTTAAAGCATTTCGCACGTAAATAAACACGTTTCGCACACGTTTCGCAGTAGATCGCGGAATATGTAGAAACTTCAAATCTGCATGTCGGAGCGTGCGCTGGCTGGCAGCAGAGTGCTGCACCTTGTTTAAAGCATTTCGCACGTAAATAACACGTTTTGCACGAGTTTCCAGCAGATCGCGGAATATGTAGAAACTTCAAATCTGCATTTCGGAGCGTGGCCTGGCTGGCAGCAGAGTGCTGCACCTTGTTTAAAGCATTTCTCACGTAAATAACACGTTTCGCACGAGTTCGCAGCAGATCGCGGAATATGTAGAAACTTCAAATCTGCATGTCGGAGCGTGCGCTTGCTGGCAGCAGAGTGCTGCACCTTGTTTAAAGCATTTCGCACGTAAATAACACGTTTTTCGCACTAGTTTGCTGCAGATCGCGGAATATGTAGAAACTTCAAATCTGCATGTCGGAGCGTGCGCTTGCTGGCAGCAGAGTGCTGCACCTTGTTTTTAAAATTTCGCACGTAAATAACACGTTTCGCACGAGGTCGCAGCAGATCGCGGAATATGTAGAAACTTCAAATCTGCATGTCGGAGCGTGCGCTGGCTGGCAGCAGAGTGCTGCACCATGTTTAAAGCATTTCGCACGTAAATAACACGTTTCGCACGAGTTCGCACCAGATCGCAGAATATGTAAAAACTTCAAATCTGCATGTCGGAGCGTGCGCTGACGGGCAGCAGAGTGCTGCACCTTGTTTAAAGCATTTCGCACGTAAATAACACGTTTTGCACGAGTTCGCAGCAGATCGCGGAATATGTAGAAACTTCAAATCTGCATTTCGGAGCGTGCGCTTGCTCCCAGCAGAGTGCTGCACCTTGTTTAAAGCATTTCGCACGTAAATAACACGTTTTGCACGAGTTCGCAGCAGATCGCGGAATATGTACAAACATCAAATCTGCGTGTCGGAGCGTGCCCTGGCTGGCAGCAGAGTGCTGCACCTTGTTTAAAGCATTTCGCACGTAAACAACACGTTTTGCACGAGTTCGCAGCAGATCGCGGAATATGTAGAAACTTCAAATCTGCATGTCGGAGCGTGCGCTTGCTGGCAGCAGAGTGCTGCACCTTGTTTAAAGCATTTCGCACGTAAATAACACGTTTCGCACGAGTTCGCAGCAGATCGCGGAATATGTAGAAACTTCAAATCTGCATGTCGGAGCGTGCGCTTGCTGGCAGCAGAGTGCTGCACCTTGTTTAAAGCATTTCGCACGTAAATAACACGTTTCGCACGAGTTCGCAGCAGATCGCGGAATATGTAGAAACTTCAAATCTGCATGTCGGAGCGTGCGCTTGCTGGCAGCAGAGTGCTGCACCTTGTTTAAAGCATTTCGCACGTAAATAACACGTTTCGCACGAGTTCGCAGCAGATCGCGGAATATGTAGAAACTTCAAATCTGCATGTCGGAGCGTGTGCTGGCTGGCAGCAGAGTGCTGCGCCTTGTTTAAAGCATTTCGCACGTAAATAACACGTTTCGCACGAGTTCGCAGCAGATCGCGGAATATGTAGAAACTTCAAATCTGCATGTCGGAGCGTGCGCTGGCTGGCAGCAGAGTGCTGCACCATGTTTAAAGCATTTCGCACGTAAATAACCCGTGTCGCACGAGTTCGCAGCAGATCGCGGAATATGAAGAAACTTCAAATCTGCATGTCGGAGCGTGCGCTGGCTGGCAGCAGAGTGCTGCACCTTGTTTAAAGCATTTCGCACGTAAATAACACGTTTTCACGAGTTCGCAGCAGATCGCGGAATATGTAAAAACTTCAAATCTGCATGTCGGAGCGTGCCCTGGCTGGCAGCAGAGTGCTGCACCTTGTTTAAAGCATTTCGCACGTAAAAACACGTTTTGCACCAGTTCGCAGCAGATCGCGGAATATGTAGAAACTTCAAATCTGCATGTCGGAGCGTGCGCTGGCTGGCAGCAGAGTGCTGCACCTTGTTTAAAGCATTTCGCACGTAAATAACACGTTTTGCACGAGTTCGCAGCAGATCGCGGAATATGTACAAAATTCAAATCTGCATGTCGGAGCGTGCGCTGGCTGGCAGCAGAGTGCTGCACCTTGTTTAAAGCATTTCGCACGTAAAAAACACGTTTTGCACGAGTTCGCAGCAGATCGCGGAATATGTAGAAACTTCAAATCTGCATGTCGGAGCGTGCGCTGGCTGGCAGCAGAGTGCTGCACCTTGTTTAAAGCATTTCGCACGTAAATAACACGTTTCGCACGAGTTCGCAGCAGATCGCGGAATATGTAGAAACTTCAAATCTGCATGTCGGAGCGTGCCCTGCTGGCAGCAGAGTGCTGCACCTTGTTTTTAAAGCATTTCGCACGTAAAAACACGTTTCGCACCGCAGAGATCGCGGAATATGTAGAAACTTCAAATCTGCATGTCGGAGCGTGCGCTGCTGCTGGCAGCAGCAGAGTGCTGCACCATGTTTAAAGCATTTCGCACGTAAATAACACATTTCGCACGAGTTCGCAGCAGATCGCGGAATACGTAGAAAGATCAAATCTGCATGTCGGAGCGTGTGCTGGCTGGCAGCAGAGTGCTGCACCTTGTTTAAAGCATTTCGCACGTAAATAACACGTTTCGCACGAGTTCGCAGCAGATCGCGGAATATGTAGAAACTTCAAATCTGCATGTCGGAGCGTGCGCTGGCTGGCAGCAGAGTGCTGCACCTTGTTTAAAGCATTTCGCACGTAAAAAACACGTTTCGCACGAGTTCGCAGCAGATCGCGGAATATGTAGAAACTTCAAATCTGCATGTCGGAGCGTGCGCTGGCTGGCAGCAGAGTGCTGCACCTTGTTTAAAGCATTTCGCACGTAAATAACACGTTTCGCACGAGTTCGCAGCAGATCGCAGAATATGATGAAACTTCAAATCTGCATGTCGGAGCGTGCGCTGACTGGCAGCAGAGTGCTGCACCATGTTTAAAGCATTCGCACGTAAAAAACACGTTTCGCACGAGTTCGCAGCAGATCGCGGAATATGTAGAAACTTCAAATCTGCATGTCGGAGCGTGCGCTGGCTGGCAGCAGAGTGCTGCACCTTGTTTAAAGCATTTCGCACGTAAATAACACGTTTCGCACGAGTTCGCAGCAGATCGCGGAATATGTAGAAACTTCAAATCTGCATGTCGGAGCGTGCGCTTGCTGGCAGCAGAGTGCTGCACCTTGTTTAAAGCATTTCGCACGTAAATAACACGTTTTGCACGAGTTCGCAGCAGATCGCGGAATATGTAGAAACTTCAAATCTGCATGTCGGAGCGTGCGCTTGCTGGCAGCAGAGTGCTGCACCTTGTTTAAAGCATTTCGCACGTAATAAACACGTTTCGCACGAGTTCGCAGCAGATCGCGGAATATGTAGAAACTTCAAATCTGCATGTCGGAGCGTGCGCTTGCTCCCAGCAGAGTGCTGCACCTTGTTTAAAGCATTTCGCACGTAAACAACACGTTTCGCACCAGTTCGCAGCAGATCGCGGAATATGTAAAAACTTCAAATCTGCATGTCGGAGCGTGGGCTGGCTGGCAGCAGAGTGCTGCAACTTGTTTAAAGCATTTCGCACGTAATAAACACGTTTTGCACAAGTTCGCAGGAGATCGCGGAATATGTAGAAACTTCAAATCTACATTTCGGAGCGTGCGCTGGCTGGCAGCAGAGTGCTGTATCTTGTTTAAAGCATTTCGCACGTAAATAACACGTTTCGCACGAGTTCGCAGCAGATCGCAGAATATGTAAAAACATCAAATATGCGTGTCGGAGCGTGCCCTGGCTGGCAGCAGAGAGCTGCACCTTGTTCAAAGCAATTCGCACGTAAATAACACGTTTCGCACCAGTTCGCAGCAGATCGCGGAATATGTAGAAACTTCAAATCTGCTTGTCGGAGCGTGCACTTGCTGGCAGCAGAGTGCTGCACCTTGTTTAAAGCATTTCGCACGTAATAAACACGTTTCGCACGAGTTCGCGGCAGATCGCGGAATATGTAGACACTTCAAATCTGCATGTCGGAGCGTGCGCTTGCTCCCAGCAGAGTGCTGCACCTTCTTTAAAGCATTTCGCACGTAAAAAACACGTTTTGCACGAGTTCGCAGCAGATCGCGGAATATGTACAAACATCAAATCTGCGTGTCGGAGCGTGCCCTGGCTGGCAGCAGAGTGCTGCACCTTGTTTAAAGCATTTCGCACGTAAATAACACGTTTCGCACAAGTTCGCAGCAGATCGCGGAATATGTAGAAACTTCAAATCTGCATTTCGGAGCGTGTGCTTGCTCGCAGCAGAGTGCTGCACCTTGTTTAAAGCATTTCGCACGTAAAAACACGTTTCGCACCAGTTCGCGGCAGATCGCGGAATATGTAGAAACTTCAAATCTGCATGTCGGAGCGTGCGCTTGCTGGTAGCAGAGTGCTGCAACTTGTTTAAAGCATTTCGCACGTAATAAACACGTTTTGCACAAGTTCGCAGGAGATCGCGGAATATGTAGAAACTTCAAATCTGCATGTCGGAGCGTGCGCTGGCTGGCAGCAGAGTGCTGCACCTTGTTTAAAGCATTTCGCACGTAAATAACACGTTTCGCACAAGTTCGCAGCAGATCGCGGAATATGTAAAAACTTCAAATCTGCATGTCGGAGCGTGCCCTGGCTGGCAGCAGAGTGCTGCACCTTCTTTAAAGCATTTCGCACGTAAATAACACGTTTTGCACGAGTTCGCAGCAGATCGCGGAATATGTAGAAACTTCAAATCTGCATGTCGGAGCGTGCGCTGGCTGGCAGCAGAGTGCTGCACCTTGTTTAAAGCATTTCGCACGTAAATAACACGTTTCGCACGAGTTCGCAGCAGATCGCGGAATATGTAGAAACTTCAAATCTGCATGTCGGAGCGTGCGCTGGCTGGCAGCAGAGTGCTGCACCATGATTTAAAAAGCATTCGCACGTAAATAACACGTTTCGCACGAGTTCGCAGCAGATCGCGGAATATGTAGAAACTTCAAATCTGCATGTCGGAGCGTGTGCTGGCTTGCAGCATAGTGCTTTACCTTGTTTAAAGCATTTCGCACGTAAATAACACGTTTTGCACTAGTTTGCAGCAGATCGCGGAATATGTAGAAACTTCAAATCTGCATGTCGGAGCGTGCGCTGGCTGGCAGCAGAGTGCTGCACCTTGTTTTTAAGCATTTCGCACGTAAATAACACGTTTTCGCACGAGTTCGCAGCAGATCGCGGAATATCTAGAAACTTCAAATCTGCATGTCGGAGCGTGCGCTGGCTGGCAGCAGAGTGCTGCACCTTGTTTAAAGCATTTCGCACGTAAATAACACGTTTTGCACGAGTTCGCAGCAGATCGCGGAATATGTAGAAACTTCAAATCTGCATGTCGGAGCGTGCCCTGGCTGGCAGCAGAGTGCTGCACCTTGTTTAAAGCATTTCGCACGTAAATAACACGTTTCGCACGAGTTCGCAGCAGATCGCGGAATATCTAGAAACTTCAAATCTGCATGTCGGAGCGTGCGCTTGCTGGCAGCAGAGTGCTGCACCTTGTTTAAAGCATTTCGCACGTAGTAAACACGTTTCGCACGAGTTCGCGGCAGATCGCGGAATATGTTGACACTTCAAATCTGCATGTCGGAGCGTGCGCTTGCTCGCAGCAGAGTGCTGCACCTTTTTTAAAGCATTTCGCACGTAAATAACACGTTTCGCACGAGTTCGCACCAGATCGCGGAATGTGTAGAAACTTCAAATCTGCATGTCGGAGCGTGCGCTAACTGGCTGCAGAGTACTGCACCATGTTTAAAGCATTTCGCACGTAAATAACACGTTTCGCACGAGTTCGCACCAGATCGCGGAATTTGTAGAAACTTCAAATCTGTATGTCGGAGCGTGCGCTTGCTGGCAGCAGAGTGCTGCACCTTGTGTAAAGCATTTCGCACGTAAATAACACGTTTTGCACGAGTTCGCAGCAGATCGCGGAATATGTAGAAAACTTCAAATCTGCATGTCGGAGCGTGCGCTGGCTGGCAGCAGAGTGCTGCACCTTGTTTAAAGCATTTCGCACGTAAAAATAACACGTTTTGCACGAGTTCGCAGCAGATCGCGGAATATGTAGAAACTTCAAATCTGGGTGTCGGAGCGTGCGCTGGCTGGCAGCAGAGTGCTGCACCTTGTTTAAAGCATTTCGCACGTAAATAACACGTTTCGCACACAGTTCGCAGCAGATCGCGGAATATGTAGAAACTTCAAATCTGCATGTCGGAGCGTGCGCTGGCTGGCAGCAGAGTGCTGCACCTTGTTTAAAGCATTTCGCACGTAAATAACACGTTTTTCGCACGAGTTCGCAGCAGATCGCGGAATATCTAGAAACTTCAAATCTACATTTCGGAGCGTGCGCTGGCTGGCAGCAGAGTGCTGCACCTTGTTTAAAGCATTTCGCACGTAAAAACACGTTTCGCCCCAGTTCGCAGCAGATCGCGGAATATGTAGAAACTTCAAATCTACATTTCAGAGCGTACGCTTGCTGGCAGCAGAGTGCTGCACCTTGTTTAAAGCATTTCGCACGTAAATAACACGTTTTGCACGAGTTCGCAGCAGATCGCGGAATATGTACAAACATCAAATCTGCGTGTCGGAGCGTGCCCTGGCTGGCAGCAGAGTGCTGCACCTTGTTTAAAGCATTTCGCACGTAAATAACACGTTTCGCACGAGTTCGCGGCAGATCGCGGAGTATCTAGCAGCTTCAAATCTGCATGTCGGAGCGTGCGCTGGCTGGCAGCAGAGTGCTGCACCTTGTTTAAAGCATTTCGCACGTAAATAACACGTTTCGCACGAGTTTGCAGCAGATCGCGGAATATGTAGAAACTTCAAATCTGCATTTCGGAGCGTGCGCTTGCTCCCAGCAGAGTGCTGCACCTTGTTTAAAGCATTTCGCACGTAAACAACACGTTTCGCACCAGTTCGCAGCAGATCGCGGAATATGTAAAAACTTCAAATCTGCATGTCGGAGCGTGGGCATGCTGGTAGCAGAGTGCTGCAACTTGTTTAAAGCATTTCGCACGTAATAAACACGTTTTGCACAAGTTCGCAGGAGATCGCGGAATATGTAGAAACTTCAAATCTACATTTCGGAGCGTGCGCTGGCTGGCAGCAGAGTGCTGCAGCAGAGTGCTGTATCTTTTTTAAGCATTTCGCACGTAAATAACACGTTTCGCACGAGTTCGCAGCAGATCGCAGAATATGTAAAAACATCAAATATGCGTGTCGGAGCGTGCCCTGGCTGGCAGCAGAGAGCTGCACCTTGTTCAAAGCATTTCGCACGTAAATAACACGTTTCGCACGAGTTCGCAGCAGATCGCGGAATATGTAGAAACTTCAAATCTGCTTGTCGGAGCGTGCGCTTGCTGGCAGCAGAGTGCTGCACCTTGTTTAAAGCATTTCGCACGTAAATAACACGTTTCGCACCAGTTCGCGGCAGATCGCGGAATATGTAGACACTTCAAATCTGCATGTCGGAGCGTGCGCTTGCTCCCAGCAGAGTGCTGCACCTTGTTTTAAGCATTTCGCACGTAAATAACACGTTTTTGCACGAGTTCGCAGCAGATCGCGGAATATGTACAAACATCAAATCTGCGTGTCGGAGCGTGCCCTGGCTGGCAGCAGAGTGCTGCACCTTGTTTAAAAAGCATTTCGCACGTAAAAAAACACGTTTTCACACAGATTGCAGCAGATCGCGGAATATGTAGAAACTTCAAATCTGCATGTCGGAGCGTGCGCTGGCTGGCAGCAGAGTGCTGCACCTTGTTTAAAGCATTTCGCACGTAAAAAAACGTTTTTCACGAGTTCGCAGCAGATCGCGGAATATGTAGAAACTTCAAATCTGCATGTCGGAGCGTGCGCTGGCTGGCAGCAGAGTGCTGAACCATGTTTAAAGCATTTCGCACGTAAATAACACGTTTCGCACGAGTTCGCAGCAGATCGCGGAATATGTAGAAACTTCAAATCTACATATCGGAGCGTGCGCTGGCTGGCAGCAGAGTGCTGCACAGCTTGTTTAAAGCATTTCGCACGTAAATAACACGTTTCGCACGAGTTCGCCGCAGACCGCGCAATATGTAACAACATCAAATCTGCATGTCGGAGCGTGCGCTGGCTGGCAGCAGAGTGCTGCACCTTGTTCAAAGCATTTCGATATGTAGAAACCTCAAATCTGCATGTCGGAGCGTGCGCTGGCTGGCAGCAGAGTGCTGCACCATGTTTAAAGCATTTCGCACGTAAACAACACATTTCGCACGAGTTCGCAGCAGATCGCGGAATATGTAGAAACATCAAATCTGCATGTCGGAGCGTGCGCTTGCTGGCAGCAGCAGAGTGCTGCACTTGTTTAAAGCATTTCGCACGTAAATAACACGTTTTTTTGCACGAGTTCTCAGGAGATCGCGGAATATGGTGAAAGTTCAAATCTGCATGTCGGAGCGTGCGCTGGCTGGCAGCAGAGTGCTGCACCTTGTTTTTAAGCATTTCGCACGTAAAAAACGTTTCGCACGAGTTTCGCAGCAGATCGCGGAATATGTAGAAACTTCAAATCTGCATGTCGGAGCGTGCGCTGCTGGCAGCAGAGTGCTGCTGCACCTTGTTTAAAGCATTTCGCACGTAAATAACACGTTTTCACGAGTTTTTTCGCAGCAGATCGCGGAATATGTAGAAACTTCAAATCTGCATGTCGGAGCGTGCGCTGGCTGGCAGCAGAGTGCTGCACCTTGTTTAAAGCATTTCGCACGTAAATAAACACGTTTCGCACGAGTTTCGCAGCAGATCGCGGAATATGTAGAAACTTCAAATCTGCATGTCGGAGCGTGCGCTGGCTGGCAGCAGAGTGCTGCACCTTGTTTAAAGCATTTCGCACGTAAATAACACGTTTTTCACGAGTTCGCAGCAGACCGCAGAATATGTAGAAACTTCGAATCTACATATCGGAGCGTGGGCCGGCTGGCAGAAGAGTGCTGCACCTTGTTTAAAGCATTTCGCACGTAAATAACACGTTTTCGCACGAGTTCGCAGCAGATCGCGGAATATGTAGAAACTTCAAATCTGCATGTCGGAGCGTGCGCTTGCTGGCAGCAGAGTGCTGCACCTTGTTTAAAGCATTTTCGCACGTAAACAACACGTTTCGCACCAGTTCGCAGCAGATCGCGGAATATGTAGAAAAACTTCAAATCTGCATGTCGGAGCGTGCGCTGGCTGGCAGCAGAGTGCTGCAACTTGTTTAAAGCATTTCGCACGTAATAAACACGTTTTGCACAAGTTCGCAGCAGATCGCGGAATATGTAGAAACTTCAAATCTGCATGTCGGAGCGTGCGCTGGCTGGCAGCAGAGTGCTGCACCTTGTTTAAAGCATTTCGCACGTAAATAACACGTTTCGCACCAGTTCGCAGTAGATCGCGGAATATGTAAAACTTCAAATCTGCATGGGTCGGAGCGTGCCCTGGCTGGCAGCAGAGTGCTGCACCTTGTTTAAAGCATTTCGCACGTAAATAACACGTTTCGCACGAGTTCGCAGCAGATCGCGGAATATGTAGAAACTTCAAATCTGCAAATCGGAGCGTGCGCTGGCTGGCAGCAGAGTGCAGCACCTTGTTTAAAAGCATTTCGCACGTAAATAACACGTTTCGCACTAGTTTGCAGCAGATCGCGGAATATGTAGAAACTTCAAATCTGCATGTCGGAGCGTGCGCTTGCTGGCAGCAGAGTGCTGCACCTTGTCTTTAAAGCATTTCGCACGTAAATAACACGTTTTGCACGAGTTCGCAGCAGATCGCGGAATATGTAGAAACTTCAAATCTGCATGTCGGAGCGTGCGCTGGCTGGCAGCAGCAACTGCTGCACCTTGTTTAAAGCATTTCGCACGTAAATAACACGTTTTTTCGCACGAGTTCGCAGCAGATCGCGGAATATGTAGAAACTTCAAATCTGCATGTCGGAGCGTGCGCTTGCTGGCAGCAGAGTGCTGCACCTTGTTTAAAGCATTTCGCACGTAAAAAACACGTTTCGCACAAGTTCGCAGCAGATCGCGGAATATGTAGAAACTTCAAATCTGCATGTCGGAGCGTGCGCTGCTGGCTGCAGAGTGCTGCACCTTGTTTAAAGCATTTCGCACGTAAATAACACGTTTTGCACGAGTTCGCAGCAGATCGCGGAATATGTAAAAAAATCAAATCTGCGTGTCGGAGCGTGCGCTGGCTGGCAGCAGAGTGCTGCACCATGTTTAAAGCATTTCGCACGTAAATAACACGTTTCGCACGAGTTCGCAGCAGATCGCGGAATATGTAGAAACTTCAAATCTGCATGTCGGAGCGTGGGCTTGCTGGTAGCAGAGTGCTGCAACTTGTTTAAAGCATTTCGCACGTAATAAACACGTTTTGCACAAGTTCGCAGCAGATCGCGGAATATGTAGAAACTTCAAATCTGCATGTCGGAGCGTGCGCTTGCTGGCAGCAGAGTGCTGCACCTTGTTTAAAGCATTTCGCACGTAAAAAACACGTTTCGCACGAGTTCGCAGCAGATCGCGGAATATGTAGAAACTTCAAATCTGCATGTCGGAGCGTGCGCTTGCTCCCAGCAGAGTGCTGCACCTTGTTTAAAGCATTTCGCACGTAAACAACACGTTTCGCACCAGTTCGCAGCAGATCGCAGAATATGTAGAAACTTTAAATCTGTATGTCGGAGCGTGCGCGTGCTGGTAGTAGAGTGCTGCAACTTGTTTAAAGCATTTCGCACGTAAATAACACGTTTCGCACAAGTTCGCAGCAGATCGCGGAATATGTAGAAACTTCAAATCTACATTTCGGAGCGTGCGCTGGCTGGCAGCAGAGTGCTGTATCTTGTTTAAAGCATTTCGCACGTAAATAACACGTTTCGCACGAGTTCGCAGCAGATCGCAGAATATGTAAAAACATCAAATATGCGTGTCGGAGCGTGCCCTGGCTGGCAGCAGAGAGCTGCACCTTGTTCAAAGCAATTCGCACGTAAATAACACGTTTCGCACCAGTTCGCAGCAGATCGCGGAATATGTAGAAACTTCAAATCTGCTTGTCGGAGCGTGCACTTGCTGGCAGCAGAGTGCTGCACCTTGTTTAAAGCATTTCGCACGTAATAAACACGTTTCGCACGAGTTCGCGGCAGATCGCGGAATATGTAGACACTTCAAATCTGCATGTCGGAGCGTGCGCTTGCTCCCAGCAGAGTGCTGCACCTTCTTTAAAGCATTTCGCACGTAAATAACACGTTTTGCACGAGTTCGCAGCAGATCGCGGAATATGTACAAACATCAAATCTGCGTGTCGGAGCGTGCCCTGGCTGGCAGCAGAGTGCTGCACCTTGTTTAAAGCATTTCGCACGTAAATAACACGTTTCGCACAAGTTCGAAGCAGATCGCGGAATATGTCAAAACTTCAAATCTGCATGTCGGAGCGTGTGCTTGCTCCCAGCAGAGTGCTGCACCTTGTTTAAAGCATTTCGCACGTAAATAACACGTTTCGCACGAGTTCGCAGCAGATCGCGGAATATGTAGAAACTTCAAATCTGCATGTCGGAGCGTGCGCTGCTGGCTGGCAGCAGTGCTGCACCTTGTTTAAAGCATTTCGCACGTAAATAACACGTTTCGCACGAGTTCGCAGCAGATCGCGGAATATGTAGAAACTTCAAATCTGCATTTCGGAGCGTGCGCTGGCTGGCAGCAGAGTGCTGCACCTTGTTTAAAGCATTTCGCACGTAAAAACACGTTTCGCACCAGTTCGCGGCAGATCGCGGAATATGTAAAAACTTCAAATCTGCATGTCGGAGCGTGTGCTGGCTGGCAGCAGAGTGCTGCACCTTGTTTAAAGCATTTCGCACGTAAATAACACGTTTTGCACGAGTTCGCAGCAGATCGCGGAATATGTAGAAACTTCAAATCTGCATGTCGGAGCGTGCGCTGGCTGGCAGCAGAGTGCTGCACCTTGTTTAAAGCATTTCGCACGTAAATAACACGTTTTGCACGAGTTCGCAGCAGATCACAGAATATGTAGAAACTTCAAATCTGCATGTCGGAGCGTGCGCTGGCTGGCAGCAGAGTGCTGCTGCACCTTGTTTAAAGCATTTCGCACGTAAACACCACGTTCCGCACCAGTCCGCAGCAGATCGCGGAATATGTAGAAACTTCAAATCTGCATGTCGGAGCGTGCGCTGGCTGGCAGCAGAGTGCTGCACCTTGTTTAAAGCATTTCGCACGCAAATAACACGTTTTGCACGAGTTCGCAGCAGATCGCGGAATATGTACAAGCATCAAATCTGCGTGTCGGAGCGTGCGCTGGCTGGCAGCAGAGTGCTGCACCTTGTTTAAAGCATTTCGCACGTAAATAACACGTTTCGCACGAGTTCGCAGCAGATCGCGGAATATGTAGAAACTTCAAATCTGCATGTCGGAGCGTGCGCTGGCTGGCTGCAGAGTGCTGCACCTTGTTTAAAGCATTTCGCACTTAAATAACACGTGTATCACGAGTTCGCAGCAGATCGCAGAATATGTAGAAACATCAAATCTGCAAGTCGGAGCGTGCGCTTGCTGGCAGCAGAGTGCTGCACAATTGTTTTTAAGCATTTCGCACGTAAATAACACGTTTTCGCACGAGTTCGCAGCAGATCGCGGAATATGTAGAAACTTCAAATCTACATTTCGGAGCGTGCGCTGGCTGGCAGCAGAGTGCTGCACCTTGTTTAAAGCATTTCGCACGTAAAAACACGTTTCGCACCAGTTCGCGGCAGATCGCGGAATATGTAGAAACTTCAAATCTGCATGTCGGAGCGTGCGCTGGCTGGCAGCAGAGTGCTGCACCTTGTTTAAAGCATTTCGCACGTAAATAACACGTTTCGCACGAGTTCGCAGCAGATCGCGGAATATGTAGAAACTTCAAATCTGCATGTCGGAGCGTGCGCTTGCTGGCAGCAGAGTGCTGCACCTTGTTTAAAGCATTTCGCACGTAAATAACACGTTTCGCACAAGTTCGCAGCAGATCGCGGAATATGTAGAAACATCAAATCTGCGTGTCGGAGCGTGCGCTGGCTGGCAGCAGAGTGCTGCACCTTGTTTAAAGCATTTCGCACGTAAATAACGTTTTTCGCACGAGTTCGCAGGGGCTTGCTCGCAGCAGAGTGCTGCACCTTGTTTAAAGCATTTCGCACGTAAACAACACGTTTCGCACCAGTTCGCAGCAGATCGCAGAATATGTAGAAACTTTAAATCTGTATGTCGGAGCGTGCGCGTGCTGGTAGTAGAGTGCTGCAACTTGTTTAAAGCATTTCGCACGTAATAAACACGTTTTGCACAAGTTCGCAGGAGATCGCGGAATATGTAGAAACTTCAAATCTACATTTCGGAGCGTGCGCTGGCTGGCAGCAGAGTGCTGTATCTTGTTTAAAGCATTTCGCACGTAAATAACACGTTTCGCACGAGTTCGCAGCAGATCGCAGAATATGTAAAAACATCAAATATGCGTGTCGGAGCGTGCCCTGGCTGGCAGCAGAGAGCTGCACCTTGTTTAAAGCATTTCGCACGTAAATAACACGTTTCGCACGAGTTCGCAGCAGATCGCGGAATATGTAGAAACTTCAAATCTGCATGTCGGAGCGTGCGCTTGCTGGCAGCAGAGTGCTGCACCTTGTTTAAAGCATTTCGCACGTAAACAACACGTTTCGCACGAGTTCGCGGCAGATCGCGGAATATGTAGAAACTTCAAATCTGCATGTCGGAGCGTGCGCTTGCTCCCAGCAGAGTGCTGCACCTTGTTTAAAGCATTTCGCACGTAAATAACACGTTTTGCACGAGTTCGCAGCAGATCGCGGAATATGTAAAAACTTCAAATCTGCATGTCGGAGCGTGCGCTGACTGGCAGCAGAGTGCTGCACCTTGTTTTAAGCATTTCCCACGTAAATAACACGTTTCGCACAGTTCGCAGCAGATCGCGGAATATGTAGAAACTTCAAATCTGCATGTCGGAGCGTGAGCTTGCTGGCTGCAGAGTGCTGCACCTTGTTTAAAGCATTTCGCACGTAAATAACACGTTTCGCACGAGTTCGCAGCAGATCGCAGAATATGTAAAAACTTCAAATCTGCATGTCGGAGCGTGCGCTGGCTGGCAGCAGAGTGCTGCACCTTGTTTAAAGCATTTCGCACGTAAATAACACGTTTCGCACGAGTTCGCAGCAGATCGCGGAATATGTAGAAAGTTCAAATCTGCATGTCGGAGCGTGCGCTGGCTGGCAGAAGAGTGCTGCACCTTGTTTTTAAAAGCATTTCGCACGTAAATAACACGTTTCGCACGAGTTTGCAGCAGATCGCGGAATATGTAAAACTTCAAATCTGCATGTCGGAGCGTGCCCTGGCTGGCAGCAGAGAGCTGCACCTTGTTTAAAGCATTTCGCACGTAAATAACACGTTTCGCACGAGTTCGCAGCAGATCGCGGAATATGTACAAACATCAAATCTGCATGTCGGAGCGTGCGCTGGCTGGCAGCAGCAGAGTGCTGCACCTTGTTTAAAGCATTTCGCACGTAAAAAACACGTCTCGCACGAGTTCGCAGCAGATCGCGGAATATGTAGAAACTTCAAATCTGCATGTCGGAGCGTGCGCTGCTGGCAGCAGAGTGCTGCACCTTGTTTAAAGCATTTCGCACGTAAATAACACGTTTTGCACAAGTTCGCAGCAGATCGCGGAATATGTAGAAACTTCAAATCTGCTGCATTTCGGAGCGGCGCTGGCTGGCAGCAGAGTGCTGCTGCACCTTGTTTAAAGCATTTCGCACGTAAATAACACGTTTCGCACGAGTTCGCAGCAGATCGCGGAATATGTAAAAACTTCAAATCTGCATGTCGGAGCGTGGGCTTGCTGGTAGCAGAGTGCTGCACCTTGTTCAAAGCATTTCGCACGTAAATAACACGTTTCGCACGAGTTCGCAGCAGATCGCGGAATATGTAGAAACTTCAAATCTGCATGTCGGAGCGTGCGCTTGCTGGCAGCAGAGTGCTGCACCTTGTTTAAAGCATTTCGCACGTAAATAAAACGTTTCGCACGAGTTCGCAGCAGATCGCGGAATATGTAGAAACTTCAAATCTGCATGTCGGAGCGTGCGCTGGCTGGGCAGCAGAGTGCTGCACCTTGTTTTAAGGCATTTCGCACGTAAATAACACGTTTCGCACGAGTTCGCAGCAGATCACAGAATATATTGAAACATCAAATCTGCGTGTCGAAGCGTGCCCTGGCTGGAAGCAGAGTGCTGCACCTTGTTTAAAGCATTTCGCACGTAAATAACACGTTTTGCACGAGTTCGCAGCAGATCGCGGAATATGTAGAAACTTTAAATCTACATTTCAGAGCGTACGCTTGCTGGCAGCAGAGTGCTGCACCTTGTTTAAAGCATTTCGCACGTAAAAACACGTTTCGCACCAGTTCGCGGCAGGCGGAATATGTAGAAACTTCAAATCTGCATGTCGGAGCGTGCGCTGCTGCTGGCAGCAGAGTGCTGCACCTTGTTTAAAGCATTTCGCACGTAAATAACACGTTTCGCACGAGTTCGCAGCAGATCGCGGAATATGTAGAAACTTCAAATCTACATGTCGGAGCGTGCGCTGGCTGGCAGCAGAGTGCTGCACCTTGTTTAAAGCATTTCGCACGTAAATAAAACGTTTCGCACGTTTCGCACGAGTTTGCAGCAGATCGCGGAATATGTAGAAACTTCAAATCTGCATTTCGGAGCGTGCGCTTGCTCCCAGCAGAGTGCTGCACCTTGTTTAAAGCATTTCGCACGTAAACAACACGTTTCGCACCAGTTCGCAGCAGATCGCGGAATATGTAAAAACTTCAAATCTGCATGTCGGAGCGTGGGCTGCTGGTAGCAGAGTGCTGCAACTTGTTTAAAGCATTTCGCACGTAATAAACACGTTTTGCACAAGTTCGCAGGAGATCGCGGAATATGTAGAAACTTCAAATCTACATTTCGGAGCGTGCGCTGGCTGGCAGCAGAGTGCTGTATCTTGTTTAAAGCATTTCGCACGTAAATAACACGTTTCGCACGAGTTCGCAGCAGATCGCAGAATATGTAAAAACATCAAATATGCGTGTCGGAGCGTGCCCTGGCTGGCAGCAGAGAGCTGCACCTTGTTTAAAGCATTTCGCACGTAAATAACACGTTTTTCGCACCAGTTCGCAGCAGATCGCGGAATATGTAGAAACTTCAAATCTGCTTGTCGGAGCGTGCACTTGCTGGCAGCAGAGTGCTGCACCTTGTTTAAAGCATTTCGCACGTAAAAAACACGTTTCGCACGAGTTCGCAGCAGATCGCGGAATATGTAGAAACTTCAAATCTGCATGTCGGAGCGTGCGCTTGCTGGCAGCAGAGTGCTGCACCTTGTTTAAAGCATTTCGCACGTAAATAACACGTTTTGCACGAGTTCGCAGCAGATCGCGGAATATGTAGAAACTTCAAATCTGCATGTCGGAGCGTGCCCTGGCTGGCAGCAGAGTGCTGCACCTTGTTTTAAAGCATTTCGCACGTAAATAACACGTTTCGCACGAGTTCGCAGCAGATCGCGGAATATGTAGAAACTTCAAATCTGCATGTCGGAGCGTGCGCTGCTGGCAGCAGAGTGCTGCTGCACCATGTTTAAAGCATTTCGCACGTAAATAACACGTTTCGCACGAGTTCGCAGCAGATCGCGGAATATGTAAAAACTTCAAATCTGCATGTCGGAGCGTGCGCTTGCTGGCAGCAGAGTGCTGCACCTTGTTTAAAGCATTTCGCACGTAAATAACACGTTTTGCACGAGTTCGCAGCAGATCGCGGAATATGTAGAAACTTCAAATCTGCATGTCGGAGCGTGCGCTGGCTGGCAGCAGAGTGCTGCACCTTGTTTTAAAGCATTTCGCACGTAAATAAACACGTTTTTCGCACACAGTTCGCAGCAGATCGCGGAATATGTAGAAACTTCAAATCTGCATGTCGGAGCGTGCGCTGGCTGGCAGCAGAGTGCTGCACCTTTGTTTAAAGCATTTCGCACGTAAATAACACGTTTCGCACGAGTTCGCAGCAGATCGCGGAATATGTAGAAACTTCAAATCTGCATGTCGGAGCGTGCGCTGGCTGGCAGCAGAGTGCTGCACCTTGTTTAAAGCATTTCGCACGTAAATAACACGTTTCGCACACGAGTTCGCAGCAGATCGCGGAATATGTAGAAACTTCAAATCTGCATGTCGGAGCGTGCGCTGGCTGGCAGCAGAGGGCTGTACCTTGTTTAAAGCATTTCGCACGTAAATAACACGTTTCGCACGAGTTCGCAGCAGATCGCGGAATATGTAGAAACTTCAAATCTGCATGTCGGAGCGTGCGCTGGCTGGCAGCAGAGTGCTGCACCTTGTTTAAAGCATTTCGCACGTAAATAAACACGTTTTTGCACTAGTTCGCAGCAGATCGCGGAATATGTAGAAACTTCAAATCTGCATGTCGGAGCGTGCGCTTGCTGGCAGCAGAGTGCTGCACCTTGTTTAAAGCATTTCGCACGTAAATAACACGTTTCGCACGAGTTCGCAGCAGATCGCGGAATATGTAGAAACTTCAAATCTGCATGTCGGAGCGTGCGCTGGCTGGCAGCAGAGTGCTGCACCTTGTTTAAAGCATTTCGCACGTAAATAACACGTTTTGCACGAGTTCGCAGCAGATCGCGGAATATGTAAAAAACTTCAAATCTGCATTTCGGAGCGTGCGCTGGCTGGCAGCAGAGTGCTGCACCTTGTTTAAAGCATTTCGCACGTAAATAACACGTTTCGCACGAGTTCGCAGCAGATCGCGGAATATGTAGAAACTTCAAATCTGCATGTCGGAGCGTGCGCTGGCTGGCAGCAGAGTGCTGCACCTTGTTTAAAGCATTTCGCACGTAAAAAACACGTTTTGCGCACGAGTTCGCAGCAGATCGCGGAATATGTAGAAACTTCAAATCTGCATGTCGGAGCGTGCGCTGGCTGGCAGCAGAGTGCTGCACCTTGTTTAAAGCATTTCGCACGTAAATAACACGTTTCGCACGAGTTCGCAGCAGATCGCAGAATATGTAGAAACTTCAAATCTGCATGTCGGAGCGTGCGCTGGCTGGCAGCAGAGTGCTGCACCTTGTTTAAAGCATTTCGCACGTAAGTAAACACGTTTAGCACGAGTTCGCAGCAGATCGCGGAATATGTAGAAACTTCAAATCTGCATGTCGGAGCGTGCCCTGGCTGGCAGCAGAGTGCTGCACCTTGTTTAAAGCATTTCGCACGTAAATAACACGTTTCGCACGAGTTCGCAGCAGATCGCGGAATATGTAGAAACTTCAAATCTGCATGTCGGAGCGTGCGCTGGCTGGCAGCAGAGTGCTGCACCTTGTTTAAAGCATTTCGCACGTAAATAACACGTTTCGCACGAGTTCGCAGCAGATCGCGGAATATGTAGAAACTTCAAATCTACATTTCGGAGCGTGCGCTGGCTGGCAGCAGAGTGCTGCACCTTGTTTAAAGCATTTCGCACGTAAAAACACGTTTCGCACCAGTTCGCGGCAGATCGCGGAATATGTAGAAACTTCAAATCTGCATGTCGGAGCGTGCGCTGGCTGGCAGCAGAGTGCTGCACCTTGTTTAAAGCATTTCGCACGTAAATAACACGTTTCGCACGAGTTCGCAGCAGATCGCAGAATAGGTTGACAACTTCAAATCTGCATGTCGGAGCGTGCGCCTGCTGCCAGCAGAGTGCTGCACCTTGTTTAAAGCATTTCGCACGTAAATAACACGTTTCGCACGAGTTCGCAGCAGATCGCGGAATATGTAGAAACTTCAAATCTGCATGTCGGAGCGTGCGCTGGCTGGCAGCAGAGTGCTGCACCTTGTTTAAAGCATTTCGCACGTAAATAACACGTTTCGCACGAGTTCGCAGCCCGGAATATGTAGAAACTTAAAATCTGCATGTCGGAGCGTGCGCTGGCTGGCAGCAGAGTGCTGCACCTTGTTTAAAGCATTTCGCACGTAAATAACACGTTTTTCGCACGAGTTCGCAGCAGATCGTGGAATATGTAGAAACTTCAAATCTGCATGTCGGAGCGTGCGCTGGCTGGCAGCAGAGTGCTGCACCTTGTTTAAAGCATTTCGCACGTAAATAACACGTTTCGCACGAGTTCGCAGCAGATCGCGGAATATGTAGAAACTTCAAATCTGCATGTCGGAGCGTGCGCTTGCTGGCAGCAGAGTGCTGCACCTTGTTTAAAGCATTTCGCACGTAAATAACACGTTTCGCACGAGTTCGCAGCAGATCGCGGAATATGTAGAAACTTCAAATCTGCATGTCGGAGCGTGCGCTGGCTGGCAGCAGAGTGCTGCACCTTGTTTAAAGCATTTCGCACGTAAATAACACGTTTCGCACGAGTTCGCAGCAGATCGCGGAGTATCTAGAAACTTCAAATCTGCATGTCGGAGCGTGCGCTTGCTGGCAGCAGAGTGCTGCACCTTGTTTAAAGCATTTCGCACGCAAAAAACACGTTTTTCACGAGTTCGCGGCAGATCGCGGAATATGCAGAAACATCAAATCTGCATGTCGGAGCGTGCGCTGGCTGGCAGCAGAGTGCTGCACCTTGTTTAAAGCATTTCGCACGTAAATAACACGTTTCGCACCAGTTCGCAGCAGATCGCGGAATATGTAGAAACTTCAAATCTACATTTCGGAGCGTGCGCTGGCTGGCAGCAGAGTGCTGCACCTTGTTTAAAGCATTTCGCACGTAAAAACACGTTTCGCACCAGTTCGCGGCAGATCGCGGAATATGTAGAAACTTCAAATCTGCATGTCGGAGCGTGCGCTGGCTGGCAGCAGAGTGCTGCACCTTGTTTAAAGCATTTCGCACGTAAATAACACGTTTCGCACGAGTTCGCAGCAGATCGCAGAATATGTAGAAACTTCAAATCTGCATGTCGGAGCGTGCGCTGGCGGGCAGCAGAGTGCTGCACCTTTTTTAAGCATTTCGCACGTAAATAACACGTCTTTCGCACGAGTTCGCAGCAGATCGCGGAATATGTAGAAACTTCAAATCTGCATTTCGGAGCGTGCGCTGACTGGCAGCAGAGTGCTGCACCATGCTTAACGCATTTCGCCCGTAAATAAACACGTTTTTGCACGAGTTCGCAGCAGATCGCGGAATATGTAGAAAACTTCAAATCTGCATGTCGGAGCGTGCCCTGGCTGGCAGCAGAGTGCTGCACCTTGTTTAAAGCATTTCGCACGTAAAAACACGTTTCGCACGAGTTCGCAGCAGATCGCGGAATATGTAGAAACTTCAAATCTGCATGTCGGAGCGTGTGCGCTGGCTGGCAGCAGAGTGCTGCACCTTGTTTAAAGCATTTCGCACGTAAAAAACACGTTTTGCACAAGTTCGCGGCAGATCGCGGAATATGTAGAAACTTCAAATCTGCATGTCGGAGCGTGCGCTGGCTGGCAGCAGAGTGCTGCACCTTGTTTAAAGCATTTCGCACGTAAATAACACACGTTTCGCACGAGTTCGCAGCAGATCGCGGAATATGTAGAAACTTCAAATCTGCATGTCGGAGCGTGCGCTTGCTCTGCAGCAGAGTGCTGCACCTTGTTTAAAGCATTTCGCACGTAAATAACACGTTTCGCACGAGTTCGCAGCAGATCGCGGAATATGTAGAAACTTAAAATCTGCGTGTCGGAGCGTGCCCTGGCTGGCAGCAGAGTGCTGCACCTTGTTTAAAGCATTTCGCACGTAAATAACACGTTTCGCACGAGTTCGCAGCAGATCGCGGAATATGTTGACACTGCAAATCTGCATGTCGGAGCGTGCGCTTGCTCCCAGCAGAGTGCTGCACCTTGTTTAAAGCATTTCGCACGTAAATAACACGTTTCGCACGAGTTCGCAGCAGATCGCGGAATATGTAGAAACTTCAAATCTGCATGTCGGAGCGTGCGCTGGCTGGCAGCAGAGTGCTGCACCTTGTTTAAAGCATTTCGCACGTAAATAACACGTTTCGCACGAGTTCGCAGCAGATCGCGGAATATGTAGAAACTTCAAATCTACATTTCGGAGCGTGCGCTGGCTGGCAGCAGAGTGCTGCACCTTGTTTAAAGCATTTCGCACGTAAAAACACGTTTCGCACCAGTTCGCGGCAGATCGCGGAATATGTAGAAACTTCAAATCTGCATGTCGGAGCGTGTGCTTGCTCGCAGCAGAGTGCTGCACCTTGTTTAAAGCATTTCGCACGTAATAAACACGTTTTGCACAAGTTCGCAGGAGATCGCGGAATATGTAGAAACTTCAAATCTACATTTCGGAGCGTGCGCTGGCTGGCAGCAGAGTGCTGTATCTTGTTTAAAGCATTTCGCACGTAAATAACACGTTTCGCACGAGTTCGCAGCAGATCGCAGAATATGTAAAAACATCAAATATGCGTGTCGGAGCGTGCCCTGGCTGGCAGCAGAGAGCTGCACCTTGTTTAAAGCATTTCGCACGTAAATAACACGTTTCGCACCAGTTCGCAGCAGATCGCGGAATATGTAGAAACTTCAAATCTGCATGTCGGAGCGTGCGCTTGCTGGCAGCAGAGTGCTGCACCTTGTTTAAAGCATTTCGCACGTAATAAACACGTTTCGCACGAGTTCGCGGCAGATCGCGGAATATGTAGACACTTCAAATCTGCATGTCGGAGCGTGCGCTTGCTCCCAGCAGAGTGCTGCACCTTGTTTAAAGCATTTCGCACGTAAATAACACGTTTCGCACGAGTTCGCAGCAGATCGCGGAATATGTAGAAACTTCAAATCTGCATTTCGGAGCGTGCGCTGGCTGGCAGCAGAGTGCTGCACCTTGTTTAAAGCATTTCGCACGTAAATAACACGTTTCGCACCAGTTCGCAGCAGATCGCGGAATATGTAAAAACTTCAAATCTGCATGTCGGAGCGTGGGCATGCTGGTAGCAGAGTGCTGCAACTTGTTTAAAGCATTTCGCACGTAAATAACACGTTTCGCACGAGTTCGCAGCAGATCGCGGAATATGTAGAAACTTCAAATCTGCATTTCGGAGCGTGCGCTGGCTGGCAGCAGAGTGCTGCACCTTGTTTAAAGCATTTCGCACGTAAATAACACGTTTCGCACGAGTTCGCAGCAGATCGCGGAATATGTAAAAAAAAACTTCAAATCTGCGTGTCGGAGCGTGCCCTGGCTGGCAGCAGAGTGCTGCACCTTGTTTAAAGCATTTCGCACGTAAAAACACGTTTCGCACCAGTTCGCAGCAGATCGCGGAATATGTAGAAACTTCAAATCTGCATGTCGGAGCGTGTGCTTGCTCGCAGCAGAGTGCTGCACCTTGTTTAGGAATATGTAGAAACTTCAAATCTGCATGTCGGAGCGTGCGCTGGCTGGCAGCAGAGTGCTGCACCTTGTTTAAAGCATTTCGCACGTAAATAACACGTTTCGCACGAGTTCGCAGCAGATCGCGGAATATGTAGAAACTTCAAATCTGCATGTCGGAGCGTGCGCTTGCTGGCAGCAGAGTGCTGCACCTTGTTTAAAGCATTTCGCACGTAAATAACACGTTTCGCACAAGTTCGCAGCAGATCGCAGAATATGTAAAAACATCAAATATGCGTGTCGGAGCGTGCCCTGGCTGGCAGCAGAGTGCTGCACCTTGTTTAAAGCATTTCGCACGTAAATAACACGTTTCGCACGAGTTCGCAGCAGATCGCGGAATATGTAGAAACTTCAAATCTGCATGTCGGAGCGTTAGCTTGCTTGCTGGCAGCAGAGTGCTGCACCTTGTTTAAAGCATTTCGCACGTAAAAAACACGTTTCGCACCAGTTCGCAGCAGATCGCGGAATATGTAAAAACTTCAAATCTGCATGTCGGAGCGTGGGCATGCTGGTAGCAGAGTGCTGCAACTTGTTTAAAGCATTTCGCACGTAATAAACACGTTTTGCACAAGTTCGCAGGAGATCGCGGAATATGTAGAAACTTCAAATCTACATTTCGGAGCGTGCGCTGGCTGGCAGCAGAGTGCTGTATCTTGTTTAAAGCATTTCGCACGTAAATAACACGTTTCGCACGAGTTCGCAGCAGATCGCGGAATATGTACAAACATCAAATCTGCGTGTCGGAGCGTGCCCTGGCTGGCAGCAGAGAGCTGCACCTTGTTCAAAGCAATTCGCACGTAAATAACACGTTTCGCACCAGTTCGCAGCAGATCGCGGAATATGTAGAAACTTCAAATCTGCTTGTCGGAGGGGGAATATGTAGAAACTTCAAATCTGCATGTCGGAGCGTGCGCTGGCTGGCAGCAGAGTGCTGCACCTTGTTTAAAGCATTTCGCACGTAAATAACACGTTTTGCACGAGTTCGCAGCAGATCGCGGAATATGTAGAAACTTCAAATCTGCATGTCGGAGCGTGCGCTGAGGAATATGTAGAAACTTCAAATCTGCATGTCGGAGCGTGCGCTGGCTGGCAGCAGAGTGCTGCACCTTGTTTAAAGCATTTCGCACGTAAATAACACGTTTCGCACGAGTTCGCAGCAGATCGCGGAATATGTAGAAACTTCAAATCTGCATGTCGGAGCGTGCGCTGGCTGGCAGCAGAGAGCTGCACCTTGTTTAAAGCATTTCGCACGTAAATAACACGTTTCGCACGAGTTCGCAGCAGATCGCGGAATATGTAGAAACTTCAAATCTGCTTGTCGGAGCGTGCGCTGGCTGGCAGCAGAGTGCTGCACCTTGTTTAAAGCATTTCGCACGTAAACAACACGTTTCGCACCAGTTCGCAGCAGATCGCGGAATATGTAGAAACTTCAAATCTGCATGTCGGAGCGTGCGCGTGCTGGTAGCAGAGTGCTGCAACTTGTTTAAAGCATTTCGCACGTAATAAACACGTTTTGCACAAGTTCGCAGGAGATCGCGGAATATGTAGAAACTTCAAATCTACATTTCGGAGCGTGCGCTGGCTGGCAGCAGAGTGCTGTATCTTGTTTAAAGCATTTCGCACGTAAATAACACGTTTCGCACGAGTTCGCAGCAGATCGCAGAATATGTAAAAACATCAAATATGCGTGTCGGAGCGTGCCCTGGCTGGCAGCAGAGAGCTGCACCTTGTTCAAAGCAATTCGCACGTAAATAACACGTTTCGCACCAGTTCGCAGCAGATCGCGGAATATGTAGAAACTTCAAATCTGCATGTCGGAGCGTGCGCTTGCTCGCAGCAGAGTGCTGCACCTTGTTTAAAGCATTTCGCACGTAAACAACACGTTTCGCACGAGTTCGCGGCAGATCGCGGAATATGTTGACACTGCAAATCTGCATGTCGGAGCGTGCGCTTGCTCCCAGCAGAGTGCTGCACCTTGTTTAAAGCATTTCGCACGTAAATAACACGTTTCGCACGAGTTTGCAGCAGATCGCGGAATATGTAGAAACTTCAAATCTGCATTTCGGAGCGTGCGCTTGCTCCCAGCAGAGTGCTGCACCTTGTTTAAAGCATTTCGCACGTAAACAACACGTTTCGCACCAGTTCGCAGCAGATCGCGGAATATGTAAAAACTTCAAATCTGCATGTCGGAGCGTGGGCATGCTGGTAGCAGAGTGCTGCAACTTGTTTAAAGCATTTCGCACGTAATAAACACGTTTTGCACAAGTTCGCAGGAGATCGCGGAATATGTAGAAACTTCAAATCTACATTTCGGAGCGTGCGCTGGCTGGCAGCAGAGTGCTGCACCTTGTTTAAAGCATTTCGCACGTAAAAAACACGTTTCGCACGAGTTCGCAGCAGATCGCGGAATATGTAGAAACTTCAAATCTGCATTTAATATGTAGAAACTTCAAATCTGCATTTCGGAGCGTGCGCTGGCTGGCAGCAGAGTGCTGCACCTTGTTTAAAGCATTTCGCACGTAAATAACACGTTTCGCACGAGTTCGCAGCAGATCGCGGAATATGTACAAACATCAAATCTGCGTGTCGGAGCGTGCCCTGGCTGGCAGCAGAGAGCTGCACCTTGTTTAAAGCATTTCGCACGTAAATAACACGTTTCGCACCAGTTCGCAGCAGATCGCGGAATATGTAGAAACTTCAAATCTACATTTCAGAGCGTACGCTTGCTGGCAGCAGAGTGCTGCACCTTGTTTAAAGCATTTCGCACGTAAAAACACGTTTCGCACCAGATCGCGGAATATGTAGAAACTTCAAATCTGCATGTCGGAGCGTGCCCTGGCTGTCAGCAGAGAGCTGCACCTTGTTTAAAGCATTTCGCACGTAATAAACACGTTTTGCACAAGTTCGCAGGAGATCGCGGAATATGTAGAAACTTCAAATCTACATTTCGGAGCGTGCGCTGGCTGGCAGCAGAGTGCTGCACCTTGTTTAAAGCATTTCGCACGTAAAAACACGTTTCGCACCAGTTCGCGGCAGATCGCGGAATATGTAGAAACTTCAAATCTACATTTCAGAGCGTACGCTTGCTGGCAGCAGAGTGCTGCACCTTGTTTAAAGCATTTCGCACGTAAAAACACGTTTCGCACCAGTTCACATGTAGAAACTTCAAATCTGCATGTCGAGCGTGCGCTGCTGGCAGCAGCAGAGTGCTGCACCTTGTTTAAAGCATTTCGCACGTAAAAAACACGTTTCGCACCAGTTCGCAGCAGATCGCGGAATATGTAGAAACTTCAAATCTGCATGTCGGAGCGTGCGCGTGCTGGTAGCAGAGTGCTGCAACTTGTTTAAAGCATTTCGCACGTAATAAACACGTTTTGCACAAGTTCGCAGGAGATCGCGGAATATGTAGAAACTTCAAATCTACATTTCGGAGCGTGCGCTGGCTGGCAGCAGAGTGCTGTATCTTGTTTAAAGCATTTCGCACGTAAATAACACGTTTCGCACGAGTTCGCAGCAGATCGCAGAATATGTAAAAACATCAAATCTGCGTGTCGGAGCGTGCCCTGGCTGGCAGCAGAGTGCTGCACCTTGTTTAAAGCATTTCGCACGTAAATAACACGTTTCGCACAAGTTCGCAGCAGATCGCGGAATATGTAGAAACTTCAAATCTGCATGTCGGAGCGTGCGCTTGCTGGCAGCAGAGTGCTGCAACTTGTTTAAAGCATTTCGCACGTAATAAACACGTTTCGCACGAGTTCGCAGCAGATCGCGGAATATGTAGAAACTTCAAATCTGCATGTCGGAGCGTGCGCTGCTGGCTGGCAGCAGAGTGCTGCACACTTGTTTTAAAGCATTTCGCACGTAAATATAACACATTTCGCACTAGTTCGCAGCAGATCGCGGAATATGTAGAAACTTTAAATCTGCATGTCGGAGCGTGCGCTGGCTGGCAGCAGAGTGCTGCACCATGTTTAAAGCATTTCGCACGTAAATAACACACGTCTCGCACCAGTTCGCAGCAGATCGCTGAATCTGTAGAAAAACTTCAAATCTGCGTGTCGGAGCGTGCCCTGGCTGGCAGCAGAGTGCTGCACCTTGTTTAAAGCATTTCGCACGTAAATAACACGTTTCGCACGAGTTCGCAGCAGATCGCGGAATATGTAGAAACTTCAAATCTGCATGTCGGAGCGTGCGCTGGCTGGCAGCAGAGTGCTGCACCTTGTTTAAAGCATTTCGCACGTAAATAACACGTTTCGCACGAGTTCGCAGCAGATCGCGGCATAACTCGACGCTTCAAATCTGCATGTCGGAGCGTGCGCTGGCTGGCAGCAGAGTGCTGCACCTTGTTTAAAGCATTTCGCACGTAAATAACACGTTTCGCACAAGTTCGAAGCAGATCGCGGAATATGTAGAAACTTCAAATCTGCATGTCGGAGCGTGCGCTTGCTGGCAGCAGAGTGCTGCACCATGTTTTAAGCATTTCGCACGTAAATAACACGTTTCGCGCACGAGTTCGCAGCAGATCGCGGAATATATAAACTTCAAATCTGCATGTCGGAGCGTGCGCTTGCTGGCAGCAGAGTGCTGCACCTTGTTTAAAGCATTTCGCACGTAAATAACACGTTTCGCACGAGTTCGCAGCAGATCGCGGAATATGTAGAAACTTCAAATCTGCATGTCGGAGCGTGCGCTGGCTGGCAGCAGAGTGCTGCACCTTGTTTAAAGCATTTCGCACGTAAAAAACACGTTTTCGCACGAGTTCGCAGCAGATCGCGGAATATGTAGAAACTTCAAATCTGCATGTCGGAGCGTGCGCTTGGCTGGCAGCACAGTGCTGCACCTTGTTTAAAGCATTTCGCACGTAAATAAAACACACGTTTCGCACGAGTTCGCAGCAGATCGCGGAATATGTAGAAACTTCAAATCTGCATGTCGGAGCGTGCGCTGGCTGGCAGCAGAGTGCTGCACCTTGTTTAAAGCATTTCGCACGTAAATAACACGTTTTGCACGAGTTCGCAGCAGATCGCGGAATATGTAGAAACTTCAAATCTGCATGTCGGAGCGTGCGCTGGCTGGCAGCAGAGTGCTGCACTTGTTTAAAGCATTTCGCACGTAAATAACACGTTTCGCACGAGTTCGCAGCAGATCGCGGAATATGTAGAAAATTCAAATCTGCATGTCGGAGCGTGCCCTGCTGGCAGCAGAGTGCTGCACCTTGTTTAAAGCATTTCGCACGTAAAAAACACGTTTCGCACGAGTTCGCAGCAGATCGCGGAATATGTAGAAACTTCAAATCTGCATGTCGGAGCGTGCGCTGGCTGGCAGCAGAGAGTGCTGCACCTTGTTTAAAGCATTTCGCACGTAAATAACACGTTTCGCACGAGTTCGCAGCAGATCGCAGAATATAAAGAAACTTCAAATCTGCATGTCGGAGCGTGCGCTGGCTGGCAGCAGAGTGCTGCACCTTGTTTAAAGCATTTCGCACGTAAATAACACGTTTCGCACGAGTTCGCAGCAGATCGCGGAATATGTAGAAACTTCAAATCTGCGTGTCGGAGCGTGCCCTGGCTGGCAGCAGAGTGCTGCACCTTGTTTAAAGCATTTCGCACGTAAACAACACGTTTCGCACGAGTTCGCAGCAGATCGCGGA
>WPIO01000504.1:0-34730 GCA_009760855.2 Cristatella mucedo | reverse complement strand
AGCAGATCGCACAATATCTGGAGACTTTAAATCCACCCGTCGAAGCTTGCATGAGCTGGCAGCAGAGTGCTGCGCCTTCCTTAGGGCAATCGTCCTTAAAAAACACTTTTCGAATGAGTTTGCAGTAGATCGCAGAATGTAAAGACACCTCAATACTGCTCGATATGGCGTGTAATAACTTGATGAGGAGTGTAGTGCCTTGCATTAAGCCATTCTCACTTGAATAACCAATTTTGCATGAGATAGCAGGAGATTGCCCAATATCTAGATACTTGAAATCCACCCGTCGAAGGGTGCAGGAGCTGGGAGCAGAGTGCTCAGCTTTGCTTTAGGCAATCGAACTTGAAGAACGAATTTTGCTTGATTTTTCAGCAGATCGCCGAACATAAACACACCTCGATTCTCATCCTCATCGCTTGTGATAACTTGCGGAAGAGTGCTGTGCTTTGCATTAAGCCATTCACACTTGAATAGGTTATTTTGCATGAGTTCACGGCAGATCGCACAATATCTAGCTACTTTAAATCGAACCGTCGAAGCATGCAGGAGCTAGCAGCAGAGTGCTGCACCATGGTGTGGGCAGTCACGCTTGAAAAACGAACTTTGCTTGATTTTGCAGCATATCGCGGAACATAAAGATATCTCGATACTGCACCTCATTCCGTGTGATAACTTGCTGCAGAGTGGAGTGCCTTGCATTAAGCCATTCACCCTTGAATAACTCTTTTTGCGTGAGTTTACAGAAGATCGCATAATATCTAGAGACTTTAAATCCACCCGTCGAAGCTTGCATGAGCTGGCAGCAGAGTGCTGCGCCTTGCTTAGGGCAATCGTACTGAAAAAACACATTTTGTATGAGTTTGCAGAAGATCGCGGAATGTAAAGACACCACAACTGCTCGTTATATCTTGTGATAACTTGCTGCAGATTGTGGAGCCTTGCATTAGGCCATTCTCACTTGAATAACCAATTTTGCATGAGATCGCAGGAGATTGCCCAATATCTAGATACTTTAAATCCACCCGTCGAAGCGTGCAGGAGCTGGGAGCAGAGTGCTCAGCTTTGCATAAGTCAATCGCACTTGAAAAACACATTTCGAATGAGTTTGCAGAAGATCGCTGAATATAAAGACACCTCGATACTGCTCGTTATATCGTGTGAAAACTTGCTGCAGATTGTGGAGCCTCGCATTAGGCCATTCACACTTGAATAGCTTATTTTGCATGACTTCACAACAGATCGCACTATATCTCGATAATTTAAATCAACCCGTGAAGTCATGCAGTCGCCCGGAGATTAGCACAGGCCTTGCTTTAGGCAATCGCACTTGAATAACTAATTTTGCATGAGTTTGCAGCAAATCGGTAAACATAAAGAAACCTTGATACTGCTCTTAATAGCCGTGATAGCTTGCTGCTGAGTGTGGCGCCTAGCATTAGGCCATTCACACTTGAATAACTCATTTCGCTTGAGTTTGCAGCAGATCGCAGAATATTAAGACACCTCGATACTGCTCCTTACAGCGTGTGATAACTTGCTGCAGTGTGAGGTGCCTTGCATTAAGCCATGCACACTTGAATAGCTTATCTTTCATGAGTTCACAGCAGATCGCACAATATCCAGATACTTTAAATCTACCCACAATAGCGTGCAGTAGTTTGCAGCATAATGCAGCTCCCTGCTTTAGGCAATCGCACTTGAATAACTCATTTAGGTTTAGTTTGCAGCTGATCGCGGAATAAAAAGACATCTCGATACTGCTCGTTATAGCCTGCGATAGCTTGCTGCAGAGTGGGGCGCCTAGCATTAGGCCATTCACACTTGAATAACCAACTTTGCATGACATCGCAGAAGATCGCACAATATCTAGATACTTTAAATCAACCCATCTAAGCGTGCTGTAGCTTGCAGCTGAGTCCAGCTACTTGGTTTAGGCAATCGCACCTGAATAACACATTTCGTTAAGTTTGCTACAGATCGCTGAATATAAAGACACCTCGATACCTCTCGTTATATCGTGTGATAACTTGCTGCAGATTGCGGCGCCTATCATTAGGCCATTCACACTTGAATAGCTTATCTTGCATGATATCCCAGCAGATCGCACCATATCTAGATACTTTATACCAATCCGCCGGGGCATGCTGTTGTTTGCACCAAAATAAACCTCCTTGCTTTAGGTAGTCGCAATTGAATGACTCATTTTGCTTGAGTTTGCAGCAAATCAGTAAATATAAAGAAACCTCGATACTGCTTTTTACAGCCGTAATGGCTTGCTGCTGAGTGCAGCTCCTAGCATTAGGCCATTAACACTTGAAAAACCTACTTTGGATGAGATCCCAGCAGATCGCACAATATCTAGATACTTTAAAACGACCCGTCTCAGCGTGTAGTAGCTTGCAGCAGAGTGCAGCTTCTTGGTTTAGGCAATCGCACTTGAATAACACATTTCGATTAAGTTTGCAGCTGATCGCTGAACAGAAAGACACCTTGATACAGCTCGTTATGTCGCGTGATAAGTTGCTGCAGATTGCGGCGCCTTGCATGAGGCCATTCACACTTGATTAGCTTATTTTGCATGAGTTCACAGCAGATCGCACAATATCTAGATACTTTAAATCAACCCGTCAAGTCATGCAGTCGCTCGGAGATTAGTGCAGGCCTTGCTTTAGGCAATCGCACTTGAATAACTCATTTCGCTTGAGTTCACAGCAGATCGCTGAATGTTATGTCACCTCGATACTACTCGTTATATCGTGTGATGACTTGCTGCAGAGTACGGCGCCTAGCATTAGGTAGTTCACTCGTGAATAACCTACTTTGCAGGACTTCACAGCAGATCGCACAATATCTAGATATTTTAAATCAACCCGTCAAGTCAAGCAGTCGCTCGGAGAGCAGTGCAGGCCTTGTTTTAGGCGATCGCGCTGGAAAAATTCATTTCGCTTGAGTTTGCGGGCAGGTCACAGAATATAAAGACACTTCCATAATGCTCGTTTCAGCGCGTGATAACTTGCTGCAGATTTCTGGGCCTAGCATAAGGCCATTCACACTTGAATAGCTTATTTTGCATGAGTTCACAGCAGATCGCACAATATCTAGATACTTAAAATCAACCGGTCTAAGCATGCTGTAGCTCGGAACCGAGTGCAGGCCTTGCTTAAGGCAATCGCACTTGAATAACTTATTTCGCTTGAGTTTGCAGCAGATCGCTGAATATAAAGACACCTCGATACTGCTAGTTATAGCGAGCGATTGCTTGCTGCAGAGTGGGGCACCTAGCATTAGGCCATTCACACTTGAGTAACCTACTTTGCATGCGATCACACAATATCTAGATACTTTAAATCGACCCACCGGTGTCTGCAGTAGTTTGCAGCATAATGCAGCACCTTGCTTCAGGCAATCGCACTTGAATAACTCATTTCGCTTGAGTTTGCAGCAGATCGCTGAATATAAAGACACCTCGATACTGCTCGTTATAGCACGAGATAGCTTGCTGTAGAGTGCCGTCCCTAGCATTAGGCCATTCACACTTAGCTAACCTACTTTGCATGAGATCGCAGCAGATTGCACAATATCCAGACAGTTTAAATCAACCCGTCAAGTCATGCAGTCGCTCGGAGAGGAGTGCAGGCCTTGCTTTAGGCAATCGCACATAAAAAACCTCATTTCGGTTGAGTTTGCAGCAGATCGCTGAATATGAAGACACCTCGATACTGCTCGTTATATTGTGTGATGACTTGCTGCAGATTGCGGCGCCTTGCATTAGGCAATTAAAAATTGAATAACCTATTTTGCATGAGATGGAAGATGATCACACAATATCTAGATACTTTAAATCAACCCGTCAGAGCTTGCAGTAGCTAAAAGCAGAGTGCAGCTCCTTGCTTTAGGCAATCGCACTTGAATAACTCATTTCGCTTGAGTTCACAGCAGATCGCTGAATGTTATGTCACCTCGATACTACTCGTTATATCGTGTGATGACTTGCTGCAGAGTGCGGCGCCTAGCATTAGGTAGTTCACTCGTGAATAACCTACTTTGCAGGACTTCACAGCAGATCGCACAATATCTAGATACTTAAAATCAACCCGTCAAGTCAAGCAGTCGCTCGGAGAGCAGTGCAGTCCTTGTTTTAGGCAATCGCACTAAAAAAATTCATTTCGCTTGAGTTTGCGGGCAGATCACAGAATATAAAGACACTTCCATACTGCTCATTTCAGCGTGTGATAACTTGCTGCAGATTGCTGGGCCTAGCATAAGGCCATTCACACTTGAATAGCTTATTTTGCATGAGTTCACAGCAGATCGCACAATATCTAGATACTTAAAATCAACCGGTCTAAGCATGCTGTAGCTCGGAACCGAGTGCAGGCCTTGCTAAAGGCTATCGCACTTGAATAACTTATTTCGCTTGAGTTTGCAGCAGATCGCTGAATATAAAGACACCTCGATACTGCTAGTTATAGCGAGCGATTGCTTGCTGCAGAGTGCGGCACCTAGCTTTAGGCCATTCACACTTGAGTAACGTACTTTGCATGCGATCACACAATATCTAGATACTTTAATTCGACCCACCAGTGTCTGCAGTAGTTTGCAGCATAAAGCAGCACCTTGCTTCAGGCAGTCGCACTTGAATAACTCATTTCGCTTGAGTTTGCAGTAGATCGCTGAATATAAAGACACCTTGATACTGCTCGTTATTGAGCGAGATAGCTTGCTGTAGAGTGCCGTCCCTAGCATTAGGCCATTCACACTTAGCTAACCTACTTTGCATGAGTTCACAGCAGATCGCACAATATCTAGATACTTTAAATCAACCCGTCAAGTCATGCATTCGCTCGGAGAACAGTGCAGGCCTTGTTTTAAGCAATCGCACTGGAATAACTCATTTCGCTAAAGTTTGCGGGCAGATGGCCGAATATAAAGACACTTCGATACTGCTCGTTATAGCGTGTGACAACTTGCTGCAGATCGCAGCACCTTGCATTAGGCCATTCACACTTGAATAGCTTATTTTGCATGTGTTCACAGCAGATCGCACAATCTCTAGATACTTAAAATCAACCGGTCTAAGCATGCTGTAGCTCGGAGCAGAGTGAGGGCCTTGCTTTAGGCAATCGCACTTGAATAACTTATTTCGCTTGTGTTACCAGCAGATCGCAGAATATGAAGACACCTTGATACTGCTCGTTATAGCGTGTGACAACTTGCTGCATAGTGCGGCTCCTAGCATTAGGCCACTTACACTTGAATAGCTTATCTTCCAAGAGTTCACAGCAGATCGCACAAAATCTAGATACTTTAAATCAACCCGTCAAGGCATGCAGTAGCCCGGAGCACAGTGCTGGCCTTACTTAAGGCAATCGCACTTGAATAACTCATTTCGCTTAAGTTTGCAGCAGATCGCGAAATATAAAGACACCTTGCTACTACTCGTTATAGCGTGTGATAACTTGCTGCAGAGTGCGTCGCCTAGCTTTAGGCCATTAAAATTTTACTAACCTATTTTGCATGAGATCGCAGCAGATCACACAATATCTAGATACTTTAAATCAACCAGTCAGTGCGTGAAGCAGCTTGTATCAGAGTGCAGCTCCTTGCTTTAGGCAATTGCACTTGAATAACTCATTTCGCTTGAGTTGGCAGCAGATCGCTGAATATTAAGACACCTCGATACTACTCGTTATATCGTGTGATAACTTGCTGCAGAGTGCTGATCCTTGCATTAAGCCACTCACACTTGAATAGCTGATTTTGCATTAATGTACAGCAGATCGCACAATATCTGGAACCTTTAATTCAACTCGCCAGTGTGTGCAGTAGTTTGCAGCATAATGCAGCGCCTTGCTTCAGGCAATCGCAGTTGACTAACTCATTTCGCTTGAGTTTGCAGCAGATCGCTGAATATAAAGACACCTCGATACTACTCGTGATATTGTGTGATGACTTGCTGCAGAGTGCGGCGCCTAGCATTAGGTAGTTCACTCGTGAATAACCTACTTTGCAGGACTTCACAGCAGATCGCACAATATCTAGATACTTTAAATCAACCCGTCAAGTCATGCAGTCGCTCGGAGAGCAGTGCAGGCCTTGTTTTAGGCAATCGCACTGGAATAACTCATTTCGCTTGAGTTTTCGGGCAGATTGCAGAATATAAAGACACTTCGATACTTCTCGTTATAGAGTGTGATACCTTGCTGCAGAGTGAGGCGCCTTGCATTAAGCCATTCACACTGGAATAGCTTATCTTGCATGAGTTCACTGCAGATCGCACAATATCCAGATACTTTAAATCAACGCGCCAGAGCGTGGAGTAGTTTGCAGCATAATGCAGCTTCTAGATTCAGGCAATCGCACTTGAATAACTCATGTTGCTTGAGTTTGCAGCATATCGCTGAATATAAAGACACCTCGATACTGGTCTTCATAGCGTGTGATAACTTGCTGCAGAGTGCTGTGCCTTGCATTAGGCCATTTACACATGAATAGCTTATTTTGCATGAGTTCACAGCAGATCGCACAATATCTAGATACTTCCAATCAACCCGTCAAGGGATGAAGTAGCTCGAGAGAGGTGCAGGCCTTGCATTAGGCAATCGCACTTGAATATTTTATTTCAATTGAGTTAGCAGCACAACGCTGAATATTAAGTCACCTCGATACTACTCGTTATATCGTGTGATGACTTGCTGCAGAGTGCGGCGCCTAGCATTAGGTAGTTCACTCGTGAATAACCTACTTTGCAGGACTTCACAGCAGATCGCACAATATCTAGATACTTTAAATACACCCGTCAAGTCATGCAGTCGCTCGAAGAGCAGTGCAGGCCTTGTTTTAGGCAATCGCACTGGAATAACTCATTTCGCTTGAGTTTGCGGGCAGATTGCAGAATATAAAGACACTTCGATACTGATCGTTATAGAGTGTGATAACTTGCTGCAGAGTGAGGCGCCTTGCATTAAGCCATTCACACTGGAATAGCTTATCTTGAATGAGTTCACAGCAGATCGCCCAATATCCAGATACTTTAAATTAACCCGCCAGAGCGTGGAACAGTTTGCAGCATAATGCAGCTTTTAGATTCAGGCAATCGCACTTGAATAACTCATTTTGCTTGAGTTTGCAGCAAATCGCTAAATATAAAACACCTCGATACTGGTCTTCATAGCGTGTGATAACTTGCTGCAGAGTGCTGCGCCTTGCATTAGGCCATTCACACTTGAATAGCTTATTTTGCATGAGTTCACAGCAGATCGCACAATATCTAGATACTTAAAATCAACCGGTCTAAGCATGCTGTAGCTAGGAGCCGAGTGCAGGCCTTGAGTTTGCAGCAGATCTCTGAATATAAAGACACCTCGATACTGCTCGTTATAGCAAGCGATTGCTTGCTGCAGAGTGCGGCACCTAGCATTAGGCCATTCACACTTGAGTAACCTACTTTGCATGCGATCACACAATATCTAGATACTTTAAATCGACCCACCAGTGTCTGCATTAGTTTGCAGCATAATGCAGCACCTTGCTTCAGGCAATCGCACTTGAATAACTCATTTCGCTTGAGTTTGCAGCAGATCGCTGAATATAAAGACACCTCGATACTGCTCGTTATAGAGCGCGATAGCTTGCTGCAGAGTGCCGTCCCTAGCATTAGGCCATTCACACTTAACTAACCTACTTTGCATGAGATGGCAGCAGATTGCACAATATCCAGATACTTTAAATCAACCCGTCAAGTCATGCAGTCGCTCGGAGAGCAGTGCAGGCCTTGTTTTAGGCAATCGCACATAAAAAACCTCATTTCGGTTGAGTTTGCAGCAGATCCCAGAATGTAAAGACACTTCAATACTGCTCGTTATAGCGTGTGATAACTTGCCGCTGAGTGCGGCACCTAGCATAAGTCCATTCACACTTAAATAACCTACTAGGCATGAGATAGCAGCTGATCGCACAATATTTGGATACTTTAAATCAACCCGTCAAGTCATGCAGTCCCTCGGAGAGGAGTGTAGGCCTTGCTTTTGGCAATCGCACATAAATAACTCATTTCGGTTGAGTTTGCTACAGATCGCTGAATATAAAGACACCTCGATACTGCTCGTTATATCGTGTGATAACTTGCTGCAGATTGCGGCGCCTTGCATTAGGCCATTCACACTTGAATATCTTATTTTGCATGACTTCACAGCAGATCGCACAATATCTAGATACTTTAAATCAACCCGTCAAGTCATGCATTCGCTCGGAGAACAGTGCAGGCCTTGTTTTAAGCAATCGCACTGGCATAACTCATTTCGCTTGAGTTTGCGGGCAGATGGCCCAATATAAAGACACTTCGATACTGCTCGTTATAGCGTGTGATAACTTGCTGCAGATTGCAGCACCTTGCATTAGGCCATTCACACTTGAATAGCTTATTTTGCATGTGTTCACAGCAGATCGCACAATATCTAGATACTTAAAATCAACCGGTCTAAGCATGCTGTAGCTCGGTGCAGAGTGCAGGCCTTGCTTTAGGCAATCGCACTTGAATAACTTATTTCGCTTGTGTTACCAGCAGATCGCAGAATATGAAGACACCTTGATACTGCTCGTTATAGCGTGTGACAACTTGCTGCAGAGTGCGGCTCCTAGCATTAGGCCACTTACACTTGAAGAGCTTATCTTCCAAGAGTTCACAGCAGATCGCACAATATCTAGATACTTTAAATCAACCCGTCAAGGCATGCAGTAGCCCGAAGCCGATTGCTGGCCTTACTTAAGGCAATCGCACTTGAATAACTCATTTTGCCTAAGTTTGCAGCAGATCGCGAAATATAAAGACACCTTGCTACTCCTCGTTATAGCGTGTGATAACTTGCTGCAGAGTGCGTCGCCTAGCTTTAGGCCATTAAAATTTTACTAACCTATTTTGCATGAGATCGCAGCAGATCACACAATATCTAGATACTTTAAATCAACCAGTCAGTGCGTGAAGCAGCTTGTATCAGAGTGCAGCTCCTTGCTTTAGGCAAGTGCACTTGAATAACTCATTTCGCTTGAGTTGGCAGCAGATCGCTGAATATTAAGACACCTCGATACTACTCGTTATGTTGTGTGATAACTTGCTGCAGAGTGCTAATCCTTGCATTAGGCCATTCACACTTGAATAGCTGATTTTGCATTAATGTACAGCAGATCGCACAATATCTGGAACCTTTAATTCAACTCGCCAGTGTGTGCAGTAGTTTGCAGCATAATGCAGCGCCTTGCTTCAGGCAATCGCAGCTGACTAACTCATTTCGCTTGAGTTTGCAGCAGATCGCTTAATATAAAGACACCTCGATAATACTCGTTATATTGTGTGATGACTTGCTGCAGAGTGCGGCGCCTAGCATTAGGTAGTTCACTCCTAAACAACCTACTTTGCAGGACTTCACAGCAGATCGCACAATATCTAGATACTTTAAATCAACCCGTCAAGTCATGCAGTCGCTCGGAGAGCAGTGCAGGCCTTGTTTTAGGCAATCGCACTGGAATAACTCATTTCGCTTGAGTTTGCGGGCAGATTGCAGAATATAAAGACACTTCGATACTGCTCGTTATAGAGTGTGATAACATGCTGCAGAGTGAGGCGCCTTGCATTAAGCCATTCACACTGGAATAGCTTATCTTGCATGAGTTCACAGCAGATCGCACAATATCCAGATACTTTAAATCAACCCGCCAGAGCGTGGAGTAGTTTGCAGCATAATGCAGCTTCTAGATTCAGGCTATCGAACTTGAATAACTCATTTTGCTTGAGTTTGCAGCAAATCGCTAAACATAAAGGCACCTCGATACTGGTCTTCATAGCGTGTGATAACTTGCCGCAGAGTGCTGCGCCTGGCATTAGGCCATTTACACATGAATAGCTTATTTTGCATGAGTTCACAGCAGATCGCACAATATCTAGATACTTCCCATCAACCTGTCAAGGGATGAAGTAGCTCGGAGAGGAGTGCAGGCCTTGCATTAGGCAATCGCACTTGAATAACTTATTTCAATTGAGTTCGCAGCACATCGCTGAATATTAAGTCACCTCGATACTACTCGTTATATCGTATGATGACTTGCTGCAGAGTGCGGCTCCTAGCATTAGGTAGTTCACCCGTGAATAACCTACTTTGCAGGACTTCACAGCAGATCGCACAATATCTAGATATTTTAAATCAACCTGTCAAGTCATGCAGTCGCTCGGAGAGCAGTGCAGGCCTTGTTTTAGGCAATCGCACTGGAAAAACTCATTTCGCTTGAGTTTGCGGGCAGATCGCAGATTATAATGACACTTCCATACCGCTCGTTACATCGTGTGATAACTTGCTGTAGATTGCGGCGCCTAGCATTAGGCCATTCACACTTGAATAGCTTATTTTGCATGAGTTCACAGCAGATCGCACAATATCTAAATACTTTAAATCATACCGCCTGAGCGTGCAGTAGTTTGCAGCATAATGCAGCTCCTTGCTTCCGGCAAAAGCACTCGAATAACTTATTTCGCTTGAGTTTGCAGCAGATCGCGGAATTTAAAGACACCTCGATACTGCTAGTTTTAGCGTGTGACAACTTGCTGCAGAGTGCGGCTCCTAGCATTAGGCCATTTACATTTGAATAGCTTATCTTCCAAGAGTTCACAGCAGATCGCACAATATCTAGATACTTTAAATCAACCCGTCAAGGCATGCAGTAGCTCGGAGAAGAGTGCAGGCCTTGCTTTAGGCAATCGCACTTGAATAACTCATTTCGCTTGAGTTTGCAGCAGATCGCGGAATATAAAGACACCTCGATACTGCTCGTTATAGCGTGTGATAACTTGCTGCAGAGTGCGTCGCCTAGCATTAGGCCATTGAAAATTGAATAACCTATTTTGCGTGAGATGGCAGCAGATCACACAATATCTAGATACTTTAAATCAACCCGTCAGAGCATGCTGCAGCTTGCATCAGAGTGCAGCTCCTTGCTTTAGGCAAGTGCACTTGAATAACTTATTTCGCTTGAGTTCGCAGCAGATCGCTTAATATTAAGACACCTCGATACTACTCGTTATATCGTTTGATGACTTGCTGCAGAGTGCTGATCCTTGCTTTAAGCCATGCACACTTAAATAGCTGATTTTGCATTAATCTACAGCAGATCGCACAATATCTAGATACTTTAATTCAAGTTGTTTTAGGCAATCACACTGGAAAAACTCATTTCGCTTGAGTTTGCAGGCAGATTGCAGAATATAAAGACACTTCGATACTGCTCGTTATAGCGTGTGATAACTTGCTGCAGATTGCTGCGCCTTGCATTAGGCCATTCACACTTGAATAGCTTATTTAACATGAGTTCACAGCAGATCGCACAATATCTAGATACTTAAAATCAACCGGTCTAAGCATGCTGTAGCTCGGAGCCGAGTGCAGACCTTGCTTTTGGCAATCGCACTTGAATAACTTATTTCGCTTGTGTTTGCAGCAGATCGCTGAATATTAAGACACCTCGATACTGCTCGTTATAGCGTGTGATAACTTGCTGCAGAGTGGGGCGCCTTGCATTAAGCCATTCACACTTGAATAGCTTATCTTGCATGAGATCGCAGCAGATCGCACAATATCTAGATACTTTTAAATCAACCTGTCTAACCGTGCGGTAGCTTGAAGCAGAGTGCAGCTCCTTGCTTTAGGCAATCGCACTTGAATAACTCATTTTGCTTGAGTTTGCAGCAGATCGCTGAATATAAAGACACCTCGATACTGCTCGTTATAGCGTGTGATAACTTGCTGCAGAGTGCTGCTCCTTGCATTAGGCCATTCACACTTGAATAGCTTATTTAACATGAGTTCACAGCAGATCGCACAATATCTAGATACTTTAAATCAACCCGCCAGTGTGTGCAGTAGTTTGCAGCATAATGCAGCGCCTTGCTTCAGGCAATCGCACTTGAATAACTCATTTCGCTTGAGTTTGCAGCAGATCGCTGAATATAAAGACACCTCGAGCCTGCTCGGTATATTGTGTGATAACTTGCTGCAGAGTGTGGCGCCAAGCATTAGGGCCATTCACACTTGACTAGCCTACTTTGCATGAGATCACACAATATATCTAGATACTTTAAATCAACCCGCATTGTGTGCAGTAGTTCGCAGCATAATGCAGCGCCTTGCTTCAGGCAAGCGAACTTGAATAACTCGTTTCGCTTGAGTTTGCGAGCAGATGGCAGAATATAAAGACACTTCGATACTGCTCGTTATAGCGTGTGATAACTTGCTGCAGATTGCAGCGCCTTGCATTAGGCCATTCACACTTGAATAGCTTATTTTGCATGAGTTCACAGCAGATCGCACAATATCTAGATATTTAAAATCAACCCGTCAAGGCATGCAGTAGCCCGGAGCAGAGTGCTGGCGTTACTTAAGGCAATCGCACTTAAATAACTCACTTTGCCTAGGTTTGCAGCAGATCGCGGAATATAAAGACACCTTGCTACTACTCGTTATAGCGTGTGATAACTTGCTGCAGAGTGCGTCGCCTAGCATTAGTCCATTAAAATTTTAATAACCTATTTTGCATTAATCGACAGCAGATCGCACAATATCTCGAACCTTTAATTCAACTCGCCAGTGTGTGCAGTAGTTTGCAGCATAATGCAGCGCCTTGCTTCAGGCAATCGCACTTGAATAACTCATTTTGCTTGAGTTTGCAGCAGATCTATGAAAATAAAGACACCTTGAAACTACTCGTTATATTGTGTGATGACTTGCTGCAGAGTACGGCGCCTAGCATTAGGTAGTTCACTCATGAATAACCTACTTTGCAGGACTTCATAGCAGATCGCTCAATATCTAGATACTTTAAATCAACCCATCAAGTTATGCAGTCGCTTGAAGAGCAGTGCAGGGCTTGTTTTAGGCAATCGCACTGGAATAACTCATTTTGCTTGAGTTTGCGGGCAGATTGCAGAATATAAAGACACTTCGATACTGCTCGTTATAGGGTGTAATAATTTGCTGCAGATTGCGGCGCCTTGCATTAGGCCATTCACACTTAAATAACCTACTTTGCATATGATCGCAGCAGATTGCATAATATCTACATTCTTTTAAATCAACCCGTCTGACCGTTCGGTAGCTTGAAGCAGAGTGCCGCTTCTTGGTTTAGGCAAACGCACTTCAATAACTCATTTCGCCTAAGTTTGCAGCAGATTGCAGAATATAAAGACACTTCGATACTGCTCGTTATAGCGTGTGATAACTTGCTGCAGAGTGGGGCACCTTGCATTAAGCCATTCACACTTGAATAACCTACTTTGCATGAGATCGCAGCAGATTGCACAATATCTAGATACTTTTAAATCAACCCGTCTAACCGTGCGGTAGCTTAAAGCAGAGTGCAGCTCCTTGGTTTAGGCAAACGCACTGGAATAACTCATTTCGCTTAAGTTTGCAGCAGATCGCGGAATATAAAGACACTTCGATACTGCTCGTTATTACGTGTGATAACTTGCTGCAGAGTGGGGCGCCTTGCATTAAGCCATTCACACTTGAATAACCTACTTTGCATGAGATCGCAGCAGATCACACAATATCTAGATACTTTAAATCAACCAGTCAGTGCGTGCAGCAGCTTGCATCAGAGTGCAGGCCTTGCTTTGGGCAATCGCACTTGAATAACTTATTTCAATTGAGTTCGCAGCACATCGCTGAATATTAAGTCACCTCGATTCTACTCGTTATATCGTGTGATGACTTGCTGCAGAGTGCGGCTCCTAGCATTAGGTAGTTCACTCGTGAATAACCTACTTTGTGGGACTTCACAGCAGATCGCACAATATCTAGATACTTTAAATCAACCCGTCAAGTCATGCAGTCGCTCGGAGAGCAGTGCAGGCCTTGTTTTAGGCAATCGTATTAGAATAACTCATTTCGCTTGAGTTTGCGGGCAGATCGCAGAATATAAAGGCACTTCCATACTGCTCGTTATAGCGTGTAATAATTTGCTGCAGATTGCGGCGCCTTGCATAAGGCCATTCCCCCTTGAATAGCTTATTTTGCATGAGTTCACAGCTGATCGCACAATATCTGGATACTTAAAATCAACCGGTGTAAGCATGCTGCAGCTCAGAGCAGAGTGCAGGCCTTGCTTTAGGCAATAGCACTTGAATAACTTATTTCGCTTGAGTTCGCAGCGGATCGCTGAATATTAGGACACCTTGATACTACTTGTTATATCGTGTAATGACTTGCTGCAGAGTGCTGATCCTTGCATTAAGCCATTCACACTTGAATAGCTGATTTTGCATTAGTCTACAAGAGATCGCACAATATCTAGATAATTAAAATCAACCCACCAGTGTGTGCAGTAGTTTGCAGCATAATGCAGCGCCTTGCTTCAGGCAATCGCAGTTGACTAACTCATTTCGCTTGAGTTTGCAGCAGATCGCTGAATATAAATACACCTCGATACTACTCGTGATATTGTGTGATGACTTGCTGCAGAGTGCGGCGCCTAGGATTAGGTAGTTCACTCGTAAATAACTTACTTTGCAGGACTTCACAGCAGATCGCACAATATCTAGATACTTTAAACCAACCCGTCAAGTCATGCAGTCGCTCGGAGAGCAGTGCAGGCTTTGTTTTAGGCAATCGCACTGGAATAACTCATTTCGCTTGAGTTTTCGGGCAGATTGCAGAATATAAAGACACTTCGATACTTCTCGTTATAGAGTGTGAAACCTTGCTGCAGAGTGAGGCGCCTTGCATTAAGCCATTCACACTGGAATAGCTTATCTTGCATGAGTTCACTGCAGATCGCACAATATCCAGATACTTTAAATCAACGCGCCAGAGCGTGGAGTAGTTTGCAGCATAATGCAGCTTCTAGATTCAGGCAATCGCACTTGAATAACTCATGTTGCTTGAGTTTGCAGCAAATCGCTAAATATAAAGACACCTCGATACTGGTCTTCATAGCGTGTGATAACTTGCTGCAGAGTGCTGTGCCTTGCATTAGGCCATTTACACATGAATAGCTTATTTTGCATGAGTTCACAGCAGATCGCACAATATCTAGATACTTCCAATCAACCCGTCAAGGGATGAAGTAGCTCGAGAGGAGTGCAGGCCTTGCATTAGGCAATCGCACTTGAATATTTTATTTCAATTGAGTTAGCAGCACAACGCTGAATATTAAGTCACCTCAATACTACTCGTTATATCGTGTGATGACTTGCTGCAGAGTGCGGCGCCTAGCATTAGGTAGTTCACTCGTGAATAACCTACTTTGCAGGACTTCACAGCAGATCGCACAATATCTAGATACTTTAAATCAACCCGTCAAGTCATGCAGTCGCTCGAAGAGCAGTGCAGGCCTTGTTTTAGGCAATCGCACTGGAATAACTCATTTCGCTTGAGTTTGCGGGCAGATTGCAGAATATAAAGACACTTCGATACTGCTCGTTATAGAGTGTGATAACTTGCTGCAGAGTGAGGCGCCTTGCATTAAGCCATTCACACTGGAATAGCTTATCTTGCATGAGTTCACAGCAGATCGCCCAATATCCAGATACTTTAAATCAACCCGCCAGAGCGTGGAACAGTTTGCAGCATAATGCAGCTTCTAGATTCAGGCAATCGCACTTGAATAACTCATTTTGCTTGAGTTTGCAGCAAATCGCTAAATATAAAACACCTCGATACTGGTCTTCATAGCGTGTGATAACTTGCTGCAGAGTGCTGCACCTTGCATTAGGCCATTCACACTTGAATAGCTTATTTTGCATGAGTTCACAGCAGATCGCACAATATCTAGATACTTAAAATCAACCGGTCTAAGCATGCTGTAGCTAGGAGCCGAGTGCAGGCCTTGCTTCAGGCAATCGCACTTGAATAACTCATTTCGCTTGAGTTTGCAGCAGATCGCTGAATATAAAGACACCTCGATACTGCTCGTTATAGCAAGCGATTGCTTGCTGCAGAGTGCGGCACCTAGCATTAGGCCATTCACACTTGAGTAACCTACTTTGCATGCGATCACACAATATCTAGATACTTTAAATCGACCCACCAGTGTCTGCAGTAGTTTGCAGCATAATGCAGCACCTTGCTTCAGGCAATCGCTCTTGAATAACTCATTTCGCTTGAGTTTGCAGCAGATCGCTGAATATAAAGACACCTCGATACTGCTCGTTATAGAGCGCGATAGCTTGCTGCAGAGTGCCGTCCCTAGCATTAGGCCATTCACACTTAACTAACCTACTTTGCATGAGATCGCAGCAGATTGCACAATATCCAGATACTTTAAATCAACCCGTCAAGTCATGCAGTCGCTTGGAGAGCAGTGCAGGCCTTGTTTTAGGCAATCGCACATAAAAAACCTCATTTCGGTTGAGTTTGCAGCAGATCCCAGAATGTAAAGACACTTCAATACTGCTCGTTATAGCGTGTGATAACTTGCCGCTGAGTGCGGCACCTAGCATAAGTCCATTCACACTTAAATAACCTACTAGGCATGAGATCGCAGCTGATCGCACAATATTTGGATACTTTAAATCAACCCGTCAAGTCAGGCAGTCCCTCGGAGAGGAGTGTAGGGCTTGCTTTTGGCAATCGCACATAAATAACTCATTTCGGTTGAGTTTGCTACAGATCGCTGAATATAAAGACACCTCGATACTGCTCGTTATATCGTGTGATAACTTGCTGCAGATTGCGGCGCCTTGCATTAGGCCATTCACACTTGAATAGCTTATTTTGCATGACTTCACAGCAGATCGCACAATATCTAGATACTTTAAATCAACCCGTCAAGTCATGCATTCGCTCGGAGAACAGTGCAGGCCTTGTTTTAAGCAATCGCACTGGCATAACTCATTTCGCTTGAGTTTGCGGGCAGATGGCCCAATATAAAGACACTTCGATACTGCTCGTTATAGCGTGTGATAACTTGCTGCAGATTGCAGCACCTTGCATTAGGCCATTCACACTTGAATAGCTTATTTTGCATGTGTTCACAACAGATCGCACAATATCTAGATACTTAAAATCAACCGGTCTAAGCATGCTGTAGCTCGGTGCAGAGTGCAGGCCTTGCTTTAGGCAATCGCACTTGAATAACTTATTTCGCTTGTGTTACCAGCAGATCGCAGAATATGAAGACACCTTGATACTGCTCGTTATAGCGTGTGACAACTTGCTGCAGAGTGCGGCTCCTAGCATTAGGCCACTTACACTTGAATAGCTTATCTTCCAAGAGTTCACAGCAGATCGCACAATATCTAGATACTTTAAATCAACCCGTCAAGGCATGCAGTAGCCCGGAGCAGAGTGCTGGCCTTACTTAAGGCAATCGCACTTGAATAACTCATTTTGCCTAAGTTTGCAGCAGATCGCGAAATATAAAGAAACCTTGCTACTCCTCGTTATAGCGTGTGATAACTTGCTGCAGAGTGCGTCGCCTAGCTTTAGGCCATTAAAATTTTACTAACCTATTTTGCATGAGATCGCAGCAGATCACACAATATCTAGATACTTTAAATCAACCAGTCAGTGTGTGAAGCAGCTTGTATCAGAGTGCAGCTCCTTGCTTTAGGCAATTGCACTTGAATAACTCATTTCGCTTGAGTTGGCAGCAGATCGCTGAATATTAAGACACCTCGATACTACTCGTTATGTCGTGTGATAACTTGCTGCAGAGTGCTAATCCTTGCATTAAGCCATTCACACTTGAATAGCTGATTTTGCATTAATGTACAGCAGATCGCACAATATCTGGAACCTTTAATTCAACTCGCCAGTGTGTGCAGTAGTTTGCAGCATAATGCAGCGCCTTGCTTCAGGCAATCGCAGTTGACTAACTCATTTCGCTTGAGTTTGCAGCAGATCGCTGAATATAAAGACACCTCGATAATACTCGTTATATTGTGTGATGACTTGCTGCAGAGTGCGGCGCCTAGCATCAGGTAGTTCACTCCTAAACAACCTACTTTGCAGGACTTCACAGCAGATCGCACAATATCTAGATACTTTAAATCAACCCGTCAAGTCATGCAGTCGCTCGGAGTGCAGTGCAGGCCTTGTTTTAAGCAATCGCACTGAAATAACTCATTTCGCTTGAGTTTGCAGGCAGATTGCAGAATATAAAGACACTTCGATACTGCTCGTTATAGAGTGTGATAACATGCTGCAGAGTGAGGCGCCTTGCATTAAGCCATTCACACTGGAATAGCTTATCTTGCATGAGTTCACAGCAGATCGCACAATATCCAGATACTTTAAATCAACCCGCCAGAGCGTGGAGTAGTTTGCAGCATAATGCAGCTCCTAGATTCAGGCAATCGCACTTGAATAACTCATTTTGCTTGAGTTTGCAGCAAATCGCTAAACATAAAGACACCTCGATACTGGTCTTCATAGCGTGTGATAACTTGCCACAGAGTGCTGCGCCTGGCATTAGGCCATTTACACATGAATAGCTTATTTTGCATGAGTTCACAGCAGATCGCACAATATCTAGATACTTCCCATCAACCTGTCAAGGGATGAAGTAGCTCGGAGAGGAGTGCAGGCCTTGCATTAGGCAATCGCACTTGAATAACTTATTTCAATTGAGTTCGCAGCACATCGCTGAATATTAAGTCACCTCGATACTACTCGTTATATCGTGTGATGACTTGCTGCAGAGTGCGGCTCCTAGCATTAGGTAGTTCACCCGTGAATAACCTGCTTTGCAGGACTTCACAGCAGATCGCACAATATCTAGATACTTTAAATCAACCGGTCAAGTCATGCAGTCGCTCGGAGAGCAGTGCAGGCCTTGTTTTAGGCAATCGCACTGGAAAAACTCATTTCGCTTGAGTTTGCGGGCAGATCGCAGAATATAAAGACACTTCCATACCGCTCGTTTCAGCGTGTGATAACTTGCTGCAGATTGCGGCGCCTAGCATTAGGCCATTCACACTTGAATAGCTTATTTAACATGAGTTCACAGCAGATCGCACAATATCTAGATACTTAAAATCAACCGGTCTAAGCATGCTGTAGCTCGGAGCCGAGTGCAGACCTTGCTTTTGGCAATCGCACTTGAATAACTTATTTCGCTTGTGTTTGCAGCAGATCGCTGAATATTAAGACACCTCGATACTACTCGTTATAGCGAGCGATTGCTTGCTGCAGAGTGGGGCACCTAGCATTAGGCCATTTACACTTGAGTAACCTACTTTGCATGCGATCACACAATATCTAGATACTTTAAATCGACCCACCAGTGTCTGCAGTAGTTTGCAGCATAATGCAGCACCTTGCTTTAGGCAATCGCACTTGAATAACTCATTTCGCTTGAGTTTGCAGCATATCGCTGAATATATAGACACCTCGATACTGCTCGTTATAGAGCTCGATAGCTTGCTGCAGAGTGCCGTCCCTAGCATTAGGCCATTCTCACTTAACTAACCTACTTTGCATGAGATCGCAGCAGATTGCACAATATCCAGATACTTTCAATCAACCCGTCAAGTCATGCAGGCGCTCGGAGAGGAGTGCAGGCCTTGCTTTAGGCAATCGCACATAAAAAACCTCAATTCGGTTGAGTTTGCAGCAGATCGCTGAATATAAAGACACCTCGATACTGCTCGTTATATTGTGTGATGACTTGCTGCAGATTGCGGCGCCTTGCATTAGGCAATTAAAAATTGAATAACCTATCTTGCATGAGATGGAAGATGATCACAAAATATCTAGATACTTTAAATCAACCCGTCAGAGCTTGCAGTAGCTAAAAGCAGAGTGCAGCTCCTTGCTTGAGGCAATCGCACTTGAATAACTCATTTCGCTTGAGTTCGCAGCAGATCGCTGAATGTGATGTCACCTCGATACTACTCGTTATATCGTGTGATAACTTGCTGCAGAGTGCGGCGCCTAGCATTAGGTAGTTCACTCGTGAATAACCTACTTTGCAGGACTTCACAGCAGATCGCACTATATCTAGATACTTTAAATCAACCAGTCAAGTCATGCATTCGCTCGGAGAACAGTGCAGGCCTTGTTTTAAGCAATCGCACTGGAATAACTCATTTCGCTTGAGTTTGCGGGCAGATGGCAAAATATAAAGACACTTCGATACTGCTCGTTATAGCGTGTAATAACTTGCTGCAGATTGCAGCACCTTGCATTAGGCCATTCACACTTTAATAGCTTATTTTGCATGAGTTCACAGCAGATCGCACAATATCTAGATACTTAAAATCAACCGGTCTAAACATGCTGTAGCTCGGAGCACAGTGCAGGCCTTGCTTTAGGCAATCGCACTTGAATAACTTATTTCGCTTGTGTTTGCAGCAGATCGCAGATTATGAAGACACCTTGATACTGCTTGTTATAGCGTGTGACAACTTGCTGCAGAGTGCGGCTCCTAGCATTAGGCCATTTACACTTGAATAGCTTATCTTCCAAGAGTTCACAGCAGATCGCACAATATCTAGATACTTTAAATCAACCCGTCAAGGTATGCAGTAGCCCGGAGCAGAGTGCTGGCCTTACTTAAGGCAATCGCACTTGAATAACTCATTGTGCTTGAGTTTGCAGCAAATCACTAAATATAAAGACACCTCGATACTGGTCTTCATAGCGTGTGATAACTTGCTGCAGAGTGCTGAGCCTTGCATTAGGCCATTTACACATGAATAGCTTATTTTGCATGAGTTCACAGCAGATCGCACAATATCTAGATACTTGAAATCATACCGCCTGAGCGTGCAGTTGTTTGCAGCATAATGCAGTTCCTTGCTTCCGGCAAAAGCACTCGAATAACTTATTTCGCTTGAGTTTGCAGCAGATCGCTGAATATAAAGACACCTCGATACTACTCGTTATATTGTGTGATGACTTGCTGCAGAGTGCGGCGCCTAGCATTCGGTAGTTCACTCGTGAATAACCTACTTTGCAGGACTTCACAGCAGATCGCACTATATCTAGATACTTTAAATCAACCCGTCAAGTCATGCATTCGCTCGGAGAGCAGTGCAGGCCTTGTTTTAGGCAATCGCACTGGAATAACACATTTCGCTTGAGTTTGCGGGCAGATGGCAGAATATAAAGACACTTCGATACTGCTCGTTATAGCGTGTGATAACTTGCTGCAGATTGCAGCGCCTTAAATTAGGCCATTCACACTTGAATAGCTTATTTTGCATGAGTTCACAGCAGATCGCACAATATCTAGATTTTTAAAATCAACCGGTCTAAGCATGCTGTAGCTCGGAGCAGAGTGCAGGCCTTGCTTTAGGCAATCGCACTTGAATAACTTATTTCGCTTGTGTTTGCAGCAGATCGCAGAAGATGAAGACACCTCGATACCGCTCGTTATATCGTGTGACAACTTGCTACAGAGTGAGGCGCCTTGCAATAAGTCATTCACACTGGAATAGCTTATCTTGCATGAGTTCACAGCAGATCGCACAATTTCTAGATTCTTTAAATCAACCCGCCAGAGGTTGCAGTAGTTTGCAGCAGAGTGCAGCTCCTTGCTTTAGGCAATCGCACATGAATACCACATTTCGGTTAGGTTTGCTGCAGATCGCTGGATATAAAGACACCCCGATACTGCTCGTTACATCGTGTGATAACTTGCTGTAGATTGCTGCGCCTAGCATTAGGCCATTCACACTTGAATAGCTTATTTTGCATGAGTTCACAGCAGATCGCACAATATCTAAATACTTTAAATCAACCCGCCAGAGCGTGCAGTAGTGTGCAGCATAATGCAGCTCCTTGCTTCCGGCAATAGCACTCGAATAACTTGTTTCGCTTGAGTTTGCATCAGATCGCGGAATTTAAAGACACCTCGATACTGTTCGTTTTAGTGTGTGAAAACTTGCTGCAGAGTGAGGCTCCTAGCATTAGGCCATTTACATTTGAATAACCTACTTTGCATGAGATCGCAGCAGATTGCACAATATCTAGATACTTTTAAATCAACCTGTCTAACCGTGCGGTAGCTTAAAGCAGAGTGCCGCTGCTTGCTTTAGGCAATCGCACTTGAATAACTCATTTCGCTTGAGTTGGCAGCAGATTGCTGAATATTAAGACACCTCGATACTACTTGTTATATCGTGTGATGACTTGCTGCAGAGTGCTGAACCTTGCATTAAGCCATTCAGACTTGAATAGCTTATTTTGCATTAGTCTACAGCAGATCGCACAATATCTAGATACTTTAAATCGACCCACCAGTGTATGCAGTAGTTTGCAGAATAATGCAGCGCCTTGCTTCAGGCAATCGCACTTGAATAACTCATTTCGCTAGAGTCTGCAGCAGATCGCTGAATGTAAAGACACCTCGATCCTGCTCGGTATATTGTGTGATAACTTGCTGCAGAGTGTGGCGCCAAGCATTGGGCCATTCACACTTGACTAACCTACTTTGCATGAGATCACACAATATCTAGATACTTTAAATCAACCCGCATTGTGTGCAGTAGTTCGCAGCATAATGCAGCGCCTTGCTTCAGGCAAGCGAACTTGAATAACTCGTTTCGCTTGAGTTTGCGAGCAGATGGCAGAATATAAAGACACTTCGATACTGCTCGTTATAGCGTGTGATAACTTGCTGCAGATTGCAGCGCCTTGCATTAGGCCATTCACACTTGAATAGCTTATTTTGCATGAGTTCACAGCAGATCGCACAATATCTAGATATTTAAAATCAACCCGTCAAGGCATGCAGTAGCCCGGAGCAGAGTGCTGGCGTTACTTAAGGCAATCGCACTTAAATAACTCACTTTGCCTAGGTTTGCAGCAGATCGCGGAATATAAAGACACCTTGCTACTACTCGTTATAGCGTGTGATAACTTGCTGCAGAGTGCGTCGCCTAGCATTAGTCCATTAAAATTTTAATAACCTATTTTGCATTAATCGACAGCAGATCGCACAATATCTCGAACCTTTAATTCAACTCGCCAGTGTGTGCAGTAGTTTGCTGCATAATGCAGCGCCTTGCTTCAGGCAATCGCAATTGAATAACTCATTTCGCTTGAGTTTGCAGCAGATCTATGAAAATAAAGACACCTTGATACTACTCGTTATATTGTGTGATGACTTGCTGCAGAGTGCGGCGCCTAGCATTAGGTAGTTCACTCATGAATAACCTACTTTGCAGGACTTCATAGCAGATCGCTCAATATCTAGATACTTTAAATCAACCCATCAAGTCATGCAGTCGCTCGGAGAGCAGTGCAGGGCTTGTTTTAGGCAATCGCACTGGAATAACTCATTTCGCTTGAGTTTGCAGCAGATTGCAGAATATAAAGACACTTCGATACTGCTCGTTATAGCGTGTGATAACTTGCTGCAGAGTGGGGCGCCTTGCATTAAGCCATTCACACTTGAATAACCTACTTTGCATGAGATCGCAGCAGATTGCACAATATCTAGATACTTTTAAATCAACCCGTCTAACCGTGCGGTAGCTTAAAGCAGAGTGCAGCTCCTTGGTTTAGGCAAACGCACTGGAATAACTCATTTCGCTTAAGTTTGCAGCAGATCGCGGAATATAAAGACACTTCGATACTGCTCGTTATTACGTGTGATAACTTGCTGCAGAGTGGGGCGCCTTGCATTAAGCCATTCACACTTGAATAACCTACTTTGCATGAGATCGCAGCAGATCACACAATATCTAGATACTTTAAATCAACCAGTCAGTGCGTGCAGCAGCTTGCATCAGAGTGCAGGCCTTGCTTTGGGCAATCGCACTTGAATAACTTATTTCAATTGAGTTCGCAGCACATCGCTGAATATTAAGTCACCTCGATTCTACTCGTTATATCGTGTGATGACTTGCTGCAGAGTGCGGCTCCTAGCATTAGGTAGTTCACTCGTGAATAACCTATTTTGTGGGACTTCACAGCAGATCGCACAATATCTAGATACTTTAAATCAACCCGTCAAGTCATGCAGTCGCTCGGAGAGCAGTGCAGGCCTTGTTTTAGTCTAAGCATGCTGCAGCTCAGAGCAGAGTGCAGGCCTTGCTTTAGGCAATAGAATTTGAATAACTTATTTCGCTTGAGTTCGCAGCAGATCGCTGAATATTAGGACACCTTGATACTACTTGTTATATCGTCTAATGACTCTCTGCAGAGTGCTGATCCTTGCATTAAGCCATTCACACTTGAATAGGTGATTTTGCATTAGTCTACAAGAGATCGCACAATATCTAGATAATTAAAATCAACCCACCAGTGTGTGCAGTAGTTTGCAGCATAATGCAGGGCCTTGCTTCAGGCAAGTGCACTTGAATAACTGATTTCGCTTGAGTTCGCAGCAGATCGCTGAATATTAGGACATCTCGATAATACTTGTTATATCGTGTTATGACGTGCTGCAGAGTGCTGATCCTTGCATTAAGCCATTCACACTTGAATAGCTTATTTTGCATCAGTCTACAGCAGATCGCACATTATCTAGATACTTTAAATCAACCCACCAGTGTGTGCAGTAGTTTGCAGCATAATGCAGCGCCTTGCTTCAGGCAATCGCACTTGAATAACTCATTTCGCTTGAGTTTGCATCAGATTGCTGAATATAAAGACACCTCGATACTGCTCGTTATAGTGAGCGATAGCTTGCTGCAGAGTGCGGTGCCTAGCATTAGGCCATTCACACTTAACTAACCTACTTTGCATGAGATCGCAGCAGATTGCACAATATCTAGATACTTTAAATCAACCCGTCAAGTTATGCAGTCGCTCGGAGAGGAGTGCAGGCTTTGCTTTCGGCAATCGCACATAAATAACTCATTTCGGTTGAGTTTGCAGCAGATCGCTGAAAATAAAGTCACCTCAATACTGCTCGTTATAGCGTGTGATAACTTGCTGCAGAGTGGGGCGCCTTCCATTAAGCCATTCACACTTGAATAACCTACTTTGCATGAGATCGCAGCAGATCACACAATATCTAGATACTTTAAATCAACCCGTCAAGTCATGCAGTCGCTCTGAGAGGAGAGCAGGCCTTGCTTTAGGCAATCGCACTGGAATAACTCATTTCGCTTGAGTTCGCAGAAGATCGCTGAATATTAAGTCACCTCGATACTACTCGTTATATCGTGTGATGACTTGCTGCAGATTACAGCGCCTAGCATTAGGTAGTTCTCTCGTGAACAACCTACTTTGCAGGACTTCACAGCAGATTGCACAATATCTAGATACTTGAAATCATACCGCCTGAGCGTGCAGTTGTTTGCAGCATAATGCAGTTCCTTGCTTCCGGCAAAAGCACTCGAATAACTTATTTCGCTTGAGTTTGCAGCAGATCGCTGAATATAAAGACACCTCGATACTACTCGTTATATTGTGTGATGACTTGCTGCAGAGTGCGGCGCCTAGCATTCGGTAGTTCACTCGTGAATAACCTACTTTGCAGGACTTCACAGCAGATCGCACTATATCTAGATACTTTAAATCAACCCGTCAAGTCATGCATTCGCTCGGAGAGCAGTGCAGGCCTTGTTTTAGGCATCGCACTGGAATAACACATTTCGCTTGAGTTTTGCGGGCAGATGGCAGAATATAAAGACACTTCGATACTGCTCGTTATAGCGTGTGATAACTTGCTGCAGATTGCAGCGCCTTAAATTAGGCCATTCACACTTGAATAGCTTATTTTGCATGAGTTCACAGCAGATCGCACAATATCTAGATTTTTAAAATCAACCGGTCTAAGCATGCTGTAGCTCGGAGCAGAGTGCAGGCCTTGCTTTAGGCAATCGCACTTGAATAACTTATTTCGCTTGTGTTTGCAGCAGATCGCAGAAGATGAAGACACCTCGATACCGCTCGTTATATCGTGTGACAACTTGCTACAGAGTGAGGCGCCTTGCAATAAGTCATTCACACTGGAATAGCTTATCTTGCATGAGTTCACAGCAGATCGCACAATTTCTAGATTCTTTAAATCAACCCGCCAGAGGTTGCAGTAGTTTGCAGCAGAGTGCAGCTCCTTGCTTTAGGCAATCGCACATGAATACCACATTTCGGTTAGGTTTGCTGCAGATCGCTGGATATAAAGACACCCCGATACTGCTCGTTACATCGTGTGATAACTTGCTGTAGATTGCTGCGCCTAGCATTAGGCCATTCACACTTGAATAGCTTATTTTGCATGAGTTCACAGCAGATCGCACAATATCTAAATACTTTAAATCATACCGCCTGAGCGTGCAGTAGTTTGCAGCATAATGCAGCTCCTTGCTTCCGGCAAAAGCACTCGAATAACTTATTTCGCTTGAGTTTGCAGCAGATCGCGGAATTTAAAGACACCTCGATACTGCTCGTTTTAGCGTGTGACAACTTGCTGCAGAGTGAGGCTCCTAGCATTAGGCCATTTACATTTGAATAACCTACTTTGCATGAGATCGCAGCAGATTGCACAATATCTAGATACTTTTAAATCAACCTGTCTAACCGTGCGGTAGCTTAAAGCAGAGTGCCGCTGCTTGCTTTAGGCAATCGCACTTGAATAACTCATTTCGCTTGAGTTGGCAGCAGATTGCTGAATATTAAGACACCTCGATACTACTTGTTATATCGTGTGATGACTTGCTGCAGAGTGCTGAACCTTGCATTAAGCCATTCAGACTTGAATAGCTTATTTTGCATTAGTCTACAGCAGATCGCACAATATCTAGATACTTTAAATCGACCCACCAGTGTATGCAGTAGTTTGCAGAATAATGCAGCGCCTTGCTTCAGGCAATCGCACTTGAATAACTCATTTCGCTAGAGTCTGCAGCAGATCGCTGAATGTAAAGACACCTCGATCCTGCTCGTATATTGTGTGATAACTTGCTGCAGAGTGTGGCGCCAAGCATTGGCCATTCACACTTGACTAACCTACTTTGCATGAGATCACACAATATCTAGATACTTTAAATCAACCCGCATTGTGTGCAGTAGTTCGCAGCATAATGCAGCGCCTTGCTTCAGGCAAGCGAACTTGAATAACTCGTTTCGCTTGAGTTTGCGAGCAGATGGCAGAATATAAAGACACTTCGATACTGCTCGTTATAGCGTGTGATAACTTGCTGCAGATTGCAGCGCCTTGCATTAGGCCCATTCACACTTGAATAGCTTATTTTGCATGAGTTCACAGCAGATCGCACAATATCTAGATATTTAAAATCAACCCGTCAAGGCATGCAGTAGCCCGGAGCAGAGTGCTGGCGTTACTTAAGGCAATCGCACTTAAATAACTCACTTTGCCTAGGTTTGCAGCAGATCGCGGAATATAAAGACACCTTGCTACTACTCGTTATAGCGTGTGATAACTTGCTGCAGAGTGCGTCGCCTAGCATTAGTCCATTAAAAAATTTTAATAACCTATTTTGCATTAATCGACAGCAGATCGCACAATATCTCGAACCTTTAATTCAACTCGCCAGTGTGTGCAGTAGTTTGCTGCATAATGCAGCGCCTTGCTTCAGGCAATCGCAATTGAATAACTCATTTCGCTTGAGTTTGCAGCAGATCTATGAAATAAAGACACCTTGATACTACTCGTTATATTGTGTGATGACTTGCTGCAGAGTGCGGCGCCTAGCATTAGGTAGTTCACTCATGAATAACCTACTTTGCAGGACTTCATAGCAGATCGCTCAATATCTAGATACTTTAAATCAACCGGTCAAGTCATGCAGTCGCTCGGAGAGCAGTGCAGGCCTTGTTTTAGGCAATCACACTGGAAAAACTCATTTCGCTTGAGTTTGCAGGCAGATTGCAGAATATAAAGACACTTCGATACTGCTCGTTATAGCGTGTGATAACTTGCTGCAGATTGCTGCGCCTTGCATTAGGCCATTCACACTTGAATAGCTTATTTAACATGAGTTCACAGCAGATCGCACAATATCTAGATACTTTTAAATCAACCCGTCTAACCGTGCGGTAGCTTAAAGCAGAGTGCAGCTCCTTGGTTTAGGCAAACGCACTTGAATAACTCATTTCGCTTGTGTTTGCAGCAGATCGCTGAATATTAAGACACCTCGATACTACTCGTTATATCGTGTGATGACTTGCTGCAGAGTGCTGATCCTTGGATTAAGCCATTCACACTTAACTAACCTACTTTGCATGAGATCGCAGCAGATCACACAATATTTGGATACTTTAAATCAACCAGTCAGTGAGTGCAGCAGCTTGCATCAGAGTGCAGCTCCTTGCTTTAGGCAATCGCACTAGAATAACTCATTTCGCTTGAGTTCGCAGCAGATCGCTGAATATTAAGTCACCTCGATTCTACTCGTTATATCGTGTGATGACTTGCTGCAGAGTGCGGCTCCTAGCATTAGGTAGTTCACTCGTGAATAACCTATTTTGTGGGACTTCACAGCAGATCGCACAATATCTAGATACTTTAAATCAACCTGCCAGAGCGTGCAGTCGCTCGGAGAGCAGTGCAGGCCTTGTTTTAAGCAATCGCACTGGAATAACTCATTTCGCTTGTGATTGCGGGCAGATAGCAGAGTATAAAGGCACTTCCATACTGCTCGTTATAGCGTGTAATAATTTGCTTTGGGCAGATTGCGGCGCCTTGCTTTAAGGCCATTCCCCCTTGAATATAGCTTATTTTGCATGAGTTTCACAGCTGATCGCACAATATCTGGATACTTAAAAATCAACCGGTCTAAGCATGCTGCAGCTCAGAGCAGAGTGCAGGCCTTGCTTTAGGCAATAGAATTTGAATAACTTATTTCGCTTGAGTTCGCAGCGATAGCAGATCGCTGAATATTAGGACACCTTGTTACTACTTGTTATATCGTCTAATGACTTGCTGCAGAGTGCTGATCCTTGCATTAAGCCATTCACACTTGAATCACTTGAATAACTGATTTCGCTTGAGTTCAGCAGCAGATCGCTGAATATTAGGACATCTCGATAATACTTTGTTATATCGTGTTATGACCGAACGTGCACTATTAAAATCAACCCCACCAGTGTGTGCAGTAGTTTGCAGCATAATGCAGCGCCTTGCTTCAGGCAATCGCACTTGAATAACTCATTTCGCTTGAGTTTGCATCAGATTGCTGAATATAAAGACACCTCGATACTGCTCGTTATAGTGAGCGATAGCTTGCTGCAGAGTGCGGTGCCTAGCATTAGGCCATTCACACTTAACTAACCTACTTTGCATGAGATCGCAGCAGATTGCACAATATCTAGATACTTTAAATCAACCCGTCAAGTTATGCAGTCGCTCGGAGAGGAGTGCAGGCTTTGCTTTCGGCAATCGCACATAAATAANCGTGTGATAACTTGCTGCAGAGTGCGGCTCCAAGCATTACGCCATTTACACTTAACTAACCTACTTTGCATGAGATCGCAGCCAGATCACACAATATCTAGATACTTTAAATCAAACCCGTCAAGTCATGCAGTCGCTCTGAGAGGAGAGCAGGCCTTGCTTTAGGCAATCGCACTGGAATAACTCATTTCGCTTGAGTTCGCAGAAGATCGCTGAATATTAAGTCACCTCGATACTACTCGTTATATCGTGTGATGACTTGCTGCAGATTACAGCGCCTAGCATTAGGTAGTTCTCTCGTGAACAACCTACTTTGCAGGACTTCCACAGACGCAGATTGCCACAATATCTAGATACTTGAAATCATACCCCTGAGCGTGCAGTTGTTTGCAGCATAATGCAGTTCCTTGCTTCCGGCAAAAGCACTCGAATAATTATTGTGCGTTTCGCTTGAGTTTGCAGCAGATCGCTGAATATAAAGACACCTCGATACTACTCGTTATATTGTGTGATGACTTGCTGCAGAGTGCGGCGCCTAGCATTCGGTAGTTCCACTCGTGAAATAACCTACTTTGCAGGACTTCACAGCAGATCGCACAATATCTAGATACTTTAAATCAACCCGTCAAGTCATGCATTCGCTCGGAGAGCAGTGCAGGCCTTGTTTTAGGCAATCGCACTGGAATAACACATTTCGCTTGAGTTTGCGGGCAGATGGCAGAATATAAAGACACTTCGATACTGCTCGTTATAGCGTGTGATAACTTGCTGCAGATTGCAGCGCCTTAAATTAGGCCATTCACACTTGAATAGCTTATTTTGCATGAGTTCACAGCAGATCGCACAATATCTAGATTTTTAAAATCAACCGGTCTAAGCATGCTGTAGCTCGGAGCAGAGTGCAGGCCTTGCTTTAGGCAATCGCACTTGAATAACTTATTTCGCTTGTGTTTGCAGCAGATCGCAGAATATGAAGACACCTCGATACTGCTCGTTATAGCGTGTGACAAATTGCTACAGAGTGAGGCGCATTGCATTAAGCCCTTCACACTTGAATAGCTTATCTTGCATGAGTTCACAGCAGATTGCACAGTTTCTAGATTCTTTAAATCAACCCGCCAGAGCGTGAGTAGTTTGCAGCAGAGTGCAGCTCCTTGCTTTAGGCAATCGCACATGAATACCACATTTCGGTAAAGTTTGCTGCGGATCGCTGGATATAAAGACACCCCGATACTGCTCGTTATAACGTGTGATAACTTGCTGCAGATTGTGGCGCCTAGCATTAGGCCATTCACACTTGAATAGCTTATCTTGCATGAGTTCACAGCAGATCGCACAATATCTAGTTACTTAAAATCAACCCTCCAGAGCGTGCAGTAGCTAACAGCAAAGTGCAGCTCCTTGCTTTATGCAATTGCACTTGAATAAGTCATTTCGTTGAGTTCGCAGCAGATCGCTGAATATTAAGTCACCTCGATACTACTCGTTATATCGTGTGATGACTTGCTGCAGAGTGCAGCACCTAGCATTAGGTAGTTCACTCGTGAATAACCTACTTTGCAGGACTTCACAGCAGATCGCACAATATCTAGATATTTTAAATCAACCCGTCAAGTCAAGCAGTCGCTCGGAGAGCAGTGCAGGCCTTGTTTTAGGCAATCGCACTGGAAAAATTCATTTCGCTTGAGTTTGCGGGCAGATCACAGAATATAAAGACACTTCCATAATGCTCGTTTCAGCGCGTGATAACTTGCTGCAGATTTCTGGGCCTAGCATAAGGCCATTCACACTTGAATAGCTTATTGTTGCATGCGTTCACAGCAGATCGCACAATATCTAGATACTTAAAATCAACCGGTCTAAGCATGCTGTAGCGACCCCCTCGGAACCGAGTGCAGGGCCCTTGCTTAAGGCAATATCGCACTTGAATAACACTTATTTTGCTGAGAGTTTGCAGGCAGATCGCTGAATATAAAGACACCTCGATACTGCTAGTTATAGCGAGCGATTGCTTGCTGCAGAGTGCGGCACCTAGCATTAGGCCATTCACACTTGAGTAACCTACTTTGCATGCGATCACACAATATCTAGATACTTTAAATCGACCCACCGGTGTCTGCAGTAGTTTGCAGCATAATGCAGCACCTTGCTTCAGGCAATCGCACTTGAATAACTCATTTCGCTTGAGTTTGCAGCAGATCGCAGAAGATGAAGACACCTCGATACCGCTCGTTATAGCGTGTGACAACTTGCTACAGAGTGAGGCGCCTTGCAATAAGCCATTCACACTGGAATAGCTTATCTTGCATGAGTTCACAGCAGATCGCACAATTTCTAGATTCTTTAAATCAACCCGCCAGAGGTTGCAGTAGTTTGCAGCAGAGTGAAGCTCCTTGCTTTAGGCAATCGCACATGAATACCACATTTCGGTTATGTTTGCTGCAGATCGCTGGATATAAAGACACCCCGATACTGCTCGTTACATCGTGTGATAACTTGCTGCAGAGTGCGGCTCCTAGCATTAGGCCATTTACATTTGAATAGCTTATCTTCCAAGAGTTCACAGCAGATCGCACAATATCTAGATACTTTAAATCAACCCGTCAAGGCATGCAGTAGCCCGGAGCAGAGTGCTGGCCTTATTTAAGGCAATCGCACTTGAATAACTCATTTCGCTTAAGTTTGCAGCAGATCGCGGAATATAAAAACCACCCTTGCTAAACTTTTTCATTATAGCGTTGTGATAAACTTGCTGCCAAGTGTGTCGCCTAGCATTGGTCATTAAAATGTTAATAACCTATTTTGCATGAGATCGCGGCAGATCACACAATATCTAGATACTTTTAAAAATCAACCTGTCAGTGCGTGAAGCAGCTTGCATCAGGAGTGCAGCTCCTTGCCCTTAGGCAATTTGCACTTGAATAATCCATTTTCGCTTGAGTTCGCAGCAGATCGCTGAATATTAAGACAACTCAGTACGACTCGTTATATTGTGTGATAACTGCTGCAGAGTGCTGATCCTTGCATTAGGCCATTCACACTTCTGAATAGGCCTGATTTGCATTAAATGTACAGCAGATCGCACAATATCTAGAACCTTTAATTCAACTCGCCAGTTGTGTGCCAGTAGTTTGCAGCATAATTGCAGCGCCTTGCTTCAGGCCAATCGCACTTGAATAACTCATTTCGCTTGAGTTTTGCAGCAGATCGCTGAAAATAAAAAAGACACCTCGATATCTGCTCGTTTTAGCGTGTGGATAACTTGCGTGCAGAGTGGGGCGCCTTGCATTAAGCCATTTTCACAACTTGGAATAACGTACTTTTAGGACTTCACAGGGGCAGAATCGTAATATAGTGTAGATACTTTAAGCCAACCCGCCGAGTCTGTCATTCGCTCGAGCAGCAGTGCAGGCCTTGTTTTAGGCAATCGCACTTGAATAACTCATTTTCGCTTGAGTTTGCGGGCAGAATAGGCAGAATATAAGACACTTCGATACTTTGCTCGTTATAGCATGTGATAACTTGCTGCAGATTGCAAGCGCCTTTGCATTAGGTCATTCAAACTTGATCAAGCTTATTTTGCCGACCAGAGTTCACAGCAGATCGCACAATATCTAAATACTTTAAAATCATACCGCCTGAAAGCCGTGCAGTAGTTTGCAGCCATCATGCAGATCCTTGCTTACGGCAAAGCACTCGAATAACTTCTTTCGCTTGAGTTTGGCAGCCAGGATCGCGGAATTTAAAAGACACCCTCCTCCTTACTGCTGCGTTTTAGCGTGTGATAAACTTGCTGCAGCAGTTGGGGTGCCTCTGACATTAAAGCCCATTCACACTTTTTGAATAACCTACTTGGCATGAGATCGCGCCAGATTGGCACAAATATCTAGATACTTTTAATCAAACGGTCTAACCGAGCGTGTAGCTTAGTGCAGGAGTTTGCCGCTGCTTGCTTTAGGCAATCGCACTTGAAGAAAAAAACTCATTTCGTTGAAGTTGGCCAGCAGATTGCCGAAAATATAAGACACCTCGATACTTATCTTGTTCTATCGTAGTGTGAGCCACTTGCGCCAGACGTGCTGAACCTGGCATGTAAGCCATCAGACTTGGAATAGACCGGTATTTTTGCATTAGTTCTTACAGCAGATCGCACAATATCTAGATACTTTAAAAAAATCGACCCCCACCAACCACCCCAACCAGGGTATTGCAGTAGTTTGCCCAGAATAATGCCGCCGCCTTGCTTCAGGCAAGCGCAACTTGAATAAAACTCATTTCGCTAGAGATTGCGGCCAGCTCGCTGGACTGTACAAGCCACCTCGATCCTGATCATGGTATATTGGTGATAACTTGCTGGCCGAGTGTGGCGGACTAAGCATTAGGGCCATTCCACACTTGACTAAAACCTTACAATTTGCCATGCAGAATCAAACAATTATCCCAGATACTTTAAAAATCCACCCGCAGCGTGCAGTAGCTTCGCCAGCATAGTGCCAATGGCGCCTTGCTTTCCAGGCAATCGCACTTGAAAAAAACGCCAACATTTCGCTTGAGTTTTTGCAGCAGATCTATGAAAATATAAACGACACCTTGATACTACTACCGTTATATGGTGTGATGACTTGCTGCAGAGTTCTGGCGCCCTAGCATTAGGTAATTCACAGAGGTCACATGAATAACAACATACTTTTGCAGGACTGTCACAGCAGATCGCACAATATCTAGCATACTGTAAATCAAACCGTCAAGTCATGGCAGTCGCTCGGAGAGCAGTGCAGGGCCTTGTTTTAGGCAATCGCACTGAAAATAAACTCATTTTCGCTTGAGTTTGCGGGCAGATTGCAGGAATATAACGACACTTCGATACTGCCCTCGTTATAGGGTGTGATAATTTGCTGCTTTGCAGATTGCGGCGCCTTGCATTAGGCCATTCACACTTAAAATAACCCTAACTTTGCATATGATCGCAAGCAGATTGCATAATATCCTACATTCTTTTAAAATCAACCCGTCGGACCCCGTTCGGTAAGCTTGAAGCAGAGGGGCCGCTTCTTTTGGTTTTAGGCAAACGCGACTTCAAATAAACTCATTTTCGCCCTAAGTTTTGCAGCAGATTGCAGAATATAAAAGACACTTCGATACTGCTCGTTATAGCGTGTGATAACTTTGCTGCAAGAGTAGGGCGCCTTGCATTAAGCCATTCACACTTGGAATAACCGACTTTGCATGAGAATCGCAGCAGATTGCCGCAATATCAATATTCTAGATACTTTTAAAATCAACCCGTGTCTAAAACCGTGCAGTAGCTTAAAGCCCAGAAGTGAGTGCTCCTTGGGTTTAGGCAAACGCACTGGAAATAACTCATTTCGCGCTTAAGTTTGCAGCAGATCGTCCGCCCGGAATATAAAGACAACTTCGATACTGCTCGTTAT
>WPIO01000503.1:0-34782 GCA_009760855.2 Cristatella mucedo | reverse complement strand
TTTGGACTGACATAAGAACTGCTACCTGTGTATAGATCATCAAACAAACTTGCTTCATCTTTCTTCCATCCAATTGCAGGTCCTTCTGTTTGGTTGTATATATTGTGTATGTATATATAAGAATGGGTAATATTAGAAAGATAATTAGTCATATTTTTAGTGACCTTGATGCTAATGGAAATGGTATTACAAATCTTGGTTTTCCAGTAAATGATGGAGATGCAATAAGATTAGATTATGCTCTCAATTTAGACTTTTTTAATAGTGTATCAACTAATGTTTCAGGAGAAATCTATTTCTAACTTATCTGACTTACTTCCAAAGAATAGCACAAAACTGTTATCCCAGTTGAACTGTAATAATATTTAAGGAATATCAGGAAATTCTGCTGATGGAACTGCATATCAATATTCTAGACCTTTGAAAGTAATCAACTATTGATTGTTGAAAAGTATGACTCAAGTTTTCAATGGTAACTCTAATAGTACTCTTGATCTAGGATTAAACAGAATTACTTCTTTGAAAAATTCAGATGTTGTAACCAAGCAATCTGTTGTTTCCTAGAAATGTTCTACTTTGTGCTTAAGACCTAATGGTTTTACAAATGCTTCAACTGTTAATCCGCTAAACATATTTATTATTATTGTAAATGGAATAGGAACAGAAAGTTCTACATTAATGACAACTCCAACCGATATTGCAGTTATTAATCAGCAAGCAAATATAATTGGTTATGCAACGCCTTATAAAACATTTGTTGCTGGTTCAGTGGCAAACTTTCAAACAGTATCTAATATTCTCTGGTGTTCTAATACTACTGGGGTGTTTTTAGAGTTAACTAGTGACAACACTTATGGTGTATCGGGTACTTTTCTTTTAGTTATAAATTTTGATGGTATCTGCACGTATATGATAGATAATCCTACAGTCGCTAGTAATGTTACATATATTGATTTTATTACTACTATTGTATAGAATGTCACTCGGCTATCGTAAAAAGGTCTTAATCAAAAGAATTGCATTCGTAAGACAGGAGATATTATGAATGGGTCTTAAAATATGAACCAAAATCTAATAAAATATCTTGGAGATCCTGTTGATTCTACAGATGCTGTAAACAGAAAGTATATAGATACATACTTTGTTACAAAAGTATCTAGAGGTACAACTGCTGACGGTGATCTTGATATGAACAATCATAGAGTTTTAGATCTTGCAAATCCTGTTAATACAAGTGATGCAGCTACAAAAGATTATGCTGATACGAGAATATCAAAAACTGGTGGAACTGTTAATGGAAATTTAATTGTAACTGGAAAACTAAATATTACTAATGCAGCAACTCCATCGTTCGCTATTAATGTTGCAACTGTTTCATATATAAATGCTAACTTTGTAAAATATAATAACGTAGTAATGTATGGACCTTTGGATATGAATAATTGTCCAATTATTATACAAATGATCCTGTAAATCCAAATGATGGAGTAAATCTTGGCTATCTACAAAAATTAAATGGAAATGTTGCAATTGTAAATATTAAGGGATTTATGATTTATGAGATACCAAAATACACCAATATATGGCGCAACAGTTACTGGAGCTTTGACGCTACCTAATAATCAAATTTCTATTCCTAGAGGAATAGTTGTTCTTGGACTTACGTATTCGACTTTTCGAAACACAGTTACTGCTTCTGGAGCTGCTGATGTTTATGGAGTTATAAAAGTGTTATTACGAATTCCTTCAACGCTAACAGCACAGCCTGATCAATTGTACGGCGGTTTTATGTTGGATTCTGATAAGAAATTAATTCCTTCTTCTGCTTTAATGTCAGGATCAGATTTATTTAGTGAACCGATAAATATTAATGTTTATATAGCAGTTGCATAATGCCTAACAGAAAAGATTTGCAGATGAGTGGAACTTTGGATGTCAGGAAATAAAATATTGAATATTGGAAACAATATAGATTCATTAGAAACTGTTGGAAAATTATTTGCTGATAACAACTATTTAAGAAAAGATTCAGATCAAGTAATAAGAAGGAATATATCTGCAAACTCAAAAAAATATGTTAATGTACTAACCCCGATAAAAGGAAATTATATTGTGACAAAAGAGTATACTGATGCTAAGGCAGATTTTACAGTGGATGGTGATTTAACAGTAGATAGTCTACATGTTGCAAGTGAAATAACTTAAGGTCATAGCGCACTTGATGTAAATTTTATAAATTTAAGAAAACGAAATCCTCATCCTGATATACCACTTGCTAGCGGTCCTTTGACTTTTACACGAATAGAAAATCTGTCAAGTTATGTTGATGAAAATTATCGCTTAGCCAAACTATCTGATGTACCAAATAGAAAGCTAAGTTATGAAAAGTTAACAATAAAAATAAAAGATATTTATAATGCCATTATTGTTAGAAATTTGGATAGTATAACTTTACCATTTTCTAATGAATATAATTTCTACTTAGATTCCACAGAAAAACAAATACCTCAAAGATCGGTTATATTAAAGGATGATAATTTAACTAGAGTCAACTATTCTTTTGTTAGAGTTAAATTTACGTTAACTACTGACAGTCCCAAAAAATTTATAGTTAGAAACTATTTACACAAATTTTAATCGCCAAATTAGTTTGTTTCTATATTTCTTGGTATGTCTTATTATGGAATTGATGGTGATTATATGTTACTATTAAGTACTATATAACACAGTTTGATATAGTTGATTTTTATGAGAGTAATAATTTATATTTGGTTGTTGATTTCCAAGTTCTAAACTATGGTAATCTTGTTACTCCAAGTGATTTAGATGTTATTGAAATTAATCTAGTTGATGGTGTAATACTATCAACTACGAATTTAATTATTTACAATTCAGGTAGTAGTAGTGTTATTACTGTTATATTTTATTACTCCTGGTACTAATCCTATTACTACTACTAATCCTTTTCCTCCGGATACTAATTATAGAATAACAGATATTTAAACTTTTCAATCTAGACTTTCTTTAATAAGCTCTGTTGGTATATTACATTCTTTTCCTGTTAATTGATTTGTTAACTCTATTTTTTATAGTATGCTTCTGATTTAAGACTATTGATTTTATCTATTTTCAAATCTTTAAGAAACTCTGAAAAGATTGATCTATCTCTAACTTTCGTAAATATATATATATTTATATGCAATTTCTTTTTTTGAATGATCTACTCTTAAAGCTTTGCATTCTAAAACTAATTTTAGTGCTTCTAAAAGTGTACTCCTAATATCTTCAATTCTCCCCATTGGATATGAGCAAATTTTTATATTGCAAACTGTTGACCTTGTGCTACTGTTAGAAATCTTTACTTCTAGTTTCTACATTCATTTCTATATAAATAAATTATTTACAGTGTGGTTGTTGGAATTGTATTATAAACTGGGGCATTTGGATAGACAACTGCTGGATTGACAACCTCTGGAGCAACTGCAGCAGCTAAAGCAGCAAGTGTTGCCTTTTGTTCCATCAGTGATATCAGGTAGAATTGCATGACATTCATCCTTAACAATTCCAGAGATATCAGGTTTCATTTTTGCAATGCCTGAGATAACTGTTAAAAGTGTTGGTAACTGGCTAACAATCCATATTCAGAGATTTCTCCAGGTGTATCAAGAAGAGTATCAACTTTAGTTCTAACTGTTGCTTCAAGATCACTTGTTACACTTGCCATCCCAGAAGCGATTACTTTTTGTGCTTCAATGTTACACTCATCACTATAAAACTTTTTTACAGATGCATCAGTCATAATTGAGATATCTGATTCGAGTGTTTGCTGATCATAAGCAGTCGTTCTAGACTTTACAAGATAGTCGGCGTGTGCTTTAAGCAGAGTTGCAGATGTAGCAAGATTTGGGTCATTTACTTCAGTTGCCGACATTTCCTATACTATTATAAAAAAATACAAAAACAAAAACAAATCTTATTCTGTTATAACTCTCTTGCTTTCATTTTAAGTTCCTCATATTTATTTTCATGAATAGACATTTCAAATATAATTTAACAAGTTCATCATTTAATTTTAATTTTTTACCTTGACTATTGTCTTGAATTGCATTTCTAATTTTGTAATTTGTTATTTCCATATATACTAGTAAGAAAACATTTAATTCAAAATAAATTAGATAGTTTGTACACCCTGTTTAGTTTTTGGAGTTTTTGATTTCTTTTCTGCTTACAACAACATTGTATTTATTTTAATTCTACATTCCATTAGTTTATCGCAAGTATCGCAAATCTCAACGAGGACAGCAGTGTACGAGCTATCCAAGTCTGGAATAAGTTTATCAAGTGAATGCTTGAAAACTCTCTGATCTACTCTCTTTAACTTTTGTAGACAAATTTTAAGAGCCACATCTCTTGATTGTTCGCAACCAAGAATTCTAGAAACATCCATTCTATATAAATATAAAAAATGTATAGTTCAACTTCATCATTTACGTAATTGTATACCACCTCCTCTTCACTGTCATACTCATCACTTTCATATTCTGATGCTTCTGGATTGAAATAAGGATCATCCTCGTTGTCGGACTCTTCATATTCAGATACATATTCATTCACAACTTTTCCCATTTCTATAATAATTAATTTTTATTTAATAATATAAATTTATTCCTGCCATCTAAAAAATTGGCTCTTCTTCTGCTATATCATACTCCATTTATATTTGTAATTCATATAAATCTTTTGTTGTTTCTCGAATATCATGTTCGACTTTTATTTTTGCTTCAGGTTCAATGATTTCTTCACTCTTTCGTTTTGGCATATACATTAGTGGCTTTAATATTCTTTAATTCACCAACATTGCAAGTATTACATCATCCTAGATTTAAATTATTACTCAATGCATCAGCATTTCTATAGTGTCCATAAGCGTAGCTGCAGAGTCCACAGTCCAACCAGTATCGTTTTGAATGAAAGGCAGATAGTGCTACTTGTTTTGCTTAATTGTATACATTACATTCTTTTCACTTCTAATCAATGATTGCTCACACTTTTTTTTACCTTTTCATCTAAGCCGTTTTTAAAGTCTTCATGTTTTAAGTATTTATCGACAACATGTTTGTTAACACCTTTGGCTTTTTTTGATTGCCCTATTTGTTCTTTTTCCTTATCAAGCATTTCATTCATCTCACAAATTTTTTTTAACTGTTCCTATTGATTTTCCTTTATCATCAAATACTTCTTTATCGATATAAATAGTCTAGGAGTACAGTTTTGGTCTTAGTAAAACATTCATTTAATATTGCTGCCTTTACCTTATCTGTTATCTCAACTTTAAATTTCCCAACAATTTTACTGTTTCTATTTATAATACCTTTTGCTCTCTTATCATTCCAAAATTGATAGTCATCTGGAAAAGTATTTAGATCTAATGATTCTGGGTAATCGATAAAGTCTCTATAAACATCCTCAGTAAAAATCTCCATGACGAGTGAATTAGTATCAGTATACATCAAGTTTATTTTTGATCCATATCTTTTTTCATTGTTAGTTAATAGAATTTCTGCATCAATACTTTAGATATATCAAGTATGCAAAATCCAATATAAATAGGTGTGTTTAAAGTTTCGGATTCCTTACTACTTTCTATGCAAATATTATTATTAGTTGATACCTTTCTGTCTACAAATCTTGGACTTCTATAGAGTTTATTCATCTTAGCCAACTCTTCATGTACATTTTCATTAAGTAACTCAACATTATTTCTATCTCCAACATTTTCTATTGTCTTACCAAAGAATGAATTATTCAACAACTTGAAGAAATCTTTTTTCAAAATCATTTGCTGCTTTACCTCTAAGTTTTGTATTGTTATCAATGTATGAGTCTAGCCAATTGAACTGATCAAACTATAATACTCTGTGAATATGTGTTAACTCATATCCTAATTCAATACAATTCTTAAGATTAAGATAATGAATACCATACTTTTGTTTTAGTTCCAAATCCAATATCAACTTTTCAACTGGGTAGTTTCCTCTATTAAAAGAGTTTTGATACTCTGAGTGTTTATTCTTTTTTATCTGCTTGTTTTCAGGAAGTAAAGGATAGTCAGACAATAAATCATGTTTATCTTTTAAACAATGTATATCAACTTCAAAAACATAACCTTTATTTGATGAAGGCTTACATTTTTTAACTATATCGTTTTTATTTTCATTCCATGACTTTACTTTTTTACTTGATAACAAATGAAAACCTCCATTTGATAGAAACTGTTTCATAGCCCAGCCATAAAGATTTGTAGCACAAAAATATAATAAGCATGACTTCAACTTATCCGGATTAAAATTGCTGCATCTACTATTATTTGCTTTAGCTTCACGTTTTGATACTTTCGTCATTTCTCCACGAATTCGTTTTTCAAAAAAAAGATACATATCTGGATCAGTTAGCAATTCAAGAACAACACCTGTATATTTTAATCCTGCTGTCCAAGTTAATTGTGGAGTTGTTATATACTTTGCAGGATCTATCTGATAGTGTGTAATTATTAGATCATGAAATCTCTCAAAAACATCTGCTAATGCTAAAACCAATCTTTAAATATAAATCGTGGTAGTCTTTTAATGTTTTATATTTCAAAAGCTTTCCAAACTTTGTTTGGATGAGCATAATCTTCTTCTGAAATATGCCCACTAATACTTGAATAAAACTTTTCAATTGGTGGAAAACTTGTCTCAACAAATTTAGCAAAAGAATCCATGAACTCAAATGGGTAAATGCCTTTTTTTGTTAACAGTGACATCTTTCTATCATCAATTTTTTCAAAGTGTTGTCTCATTATATCGAATTTATCATTCGCTTTAGACAGATTTTTTACCAATTCATGAAGTGGATTTCGTAATAATTGATATGAATCTCTAAAACAAAGATTTCCAAAACTTATTGTTAAAAACTTCTCTTTGTTATTGGCAATAACTTGTTTCTTATCCTCATCGCAGTTAAGAGCACTGACAAGAAGATGTGAATCATATCCTCTTAGATTATGAATATAAACAGAAAGTTTAAATTTTTTGTGCAAATTCTTAGTTTTTTGTTGCATACATCCTGTGCCGCACCTCTATGTTTTCCAGTAAAACGACCATGATCAAGAACTTTTTGATCTTCAGTTAAGCATTTTCCACAAATCCAACAGATAGATGCATTATTGTAATTTTCTTTTTCTTCATTTGGCATATTTTCTCGATCAAAAACTTACTTTTTTTCAAGTTTTACTTTTAGATTTTCTGTCTGTTCTTTACAATCTTTCTTTAAAGATACAATAAAATCCTTAACACAGTCAGCACCAAAAGTTTGCTTATACTCTGTTACAATGTTTCCTTCGTGATCTTCAATTATATAGCCGGCAGAACAAGGTTTATGTTGATTTACAGATCCTTTTACTGATTCTTCTGGTTAATCAATTGTTCCTAGTAAGCATTCAAAATATGCATATGCGGTTAATGGCGACTTAAGCATTTTGTCACAATCTCTAAACATAACTAAATCTCCTGTTCCGTCTTTTCTTGTATTAGCTGCTGGCATTTTTATTTTTGAGGTTCCACAATGCTCTGAATTGCAATCTGCAACATGTTTATCCAACTTTTCTTGCTCATGGAACCTTGAGAGATATCTTTTACAAAATAATCTTGTTCTACCATTATCTTTATCTGTTCTACAAAGTGCATTAAAATTTGTTATTAGTACATAGTGAGATCTTCCTCTATAAGAATAAAAAAGCAAATCTATATGTTTTTCACCTTCCTCTGAACAAACAATTAATGGATAAACTGAATTGTTATACTCATTAACATTTATTGAAACATTAGATAATTTTGCAAGTTTTAGAATATCTTCTACTCTTATTGGCACAACACCATTAACCATAAACTGATTTCTTGGATCTATATCGTCTGTAGGACAAAATAGATGTTTTATTAAAGGCAGTATATCAGAATATTTCTCAAAATAAATCATTAATTGCTTCTGGATGATTCTCTCTAGGATGTAACGCTCTCAGAACACACCACAATGAACAAAAGTTATCATCTGTATTTTTCATATTTATAACACATCTCCTATTTCTTAACTTGATTGGTAATTCACAATACGAGCCTCCAATTTGTGGAATAAAAACTGTAAACTCTGCAAATTCATTAGATATGCCAACAATTTTACGAGAAGAGCCACCTTCATTCCATTCATCTACCGTTTAATTAATCTTTGCAAAATGTTTATCAATTATTGAATTAAAATGAGAGGCTCTACTTAATGCTATTGGTGAAGGACCATTAATTGGAGCATAGATACTATCTTTCTTAACATTTTCTATCTTTAATTGCAAAAGAACACTCATTCTCACATTACAATATTGAATAGAGATGTCGTTCATAAAATTTATTAATCCAGGAGAGACTTTTTTCTTAAACATTTCTAAATCTGCATATTCTGCCTCAAAACCTTCACACTCATAATTTATTAAACTACCACTAGTACTCTTTCTACCTAAAAACCATTCACTAGTATTGCTTCTTTATAAAGACGTTTTGCTTCTTTATAAAAACAATTTTTACTTTCTAGTGTTTTTGGTTTAATTACTTTACTAACAGAAATACGTTCAATTAATTCTTGTATATCAACTGCAGAAACTGAATAATGAACAATTCTAGTTGACTTGCCATACTTCTTCGTAAAAGGAGGCTTAACATTAAAACGCTGGTCATAAGAAAATACTAATATTTTTGCATGTTCATTGAATGATTCTCCCTCACACCGTGAAAATGAATTTATTTCAGACATGTTATAATATATAAATATTTTTTAAATCAAATTTAGAAACTCTGAATTGTTTTACTATAATATGTAACGACTAGATTTGTGGAATGTAGTGAGCAGTTTATGGTTTTCCATTGCGTTGAAGCCACACCCGTTGGAGTAGGATTTTATTTTTCTATTTCGGACACTGACACTCGGGAGGGCCACTTCAAAAGGAGACCGAGCTGGGTGAGGTCAAATTTTGGAGTGTGCTCGAGTAAGGGTCAGGGTGCGAAATGGTAAAATCCCATACTGCTCACGCGACTAAGTAGATTCGCTTGAAATATTTCTTAGTTTTATATTTACTACCAGTTAGAGCTCGTATGGCCAATTTGAGATTTATTGAAATTTATTCCGGTGCAGATAGTATCCTCTTTGCAGCCCGTTTGCACGAGAGTGCCTGAGTGCAGTGGCGTAAAGTGTGGCACGTACATAAAATAGACTTGTGCTGGTCAAATATTCACTCGAAGTGTTAAGCTCGGCGCGACTGCGCCACCGGTTTCTTCCCGATTGCTATCAAATTTAGAGCGGATTTCGCCCATTCGTCGAACCCCACTACGAAACGCATCGGCCGGCGTCATTCGAGAGTAATTTGGAGAGTTGTGCAGCTTCCGAGCCGCAGACGACGCTTGGCTCATTCGCTGGAGCTCGTGAATCGAGCAGCCTTCGAAACATCTGAGAATGCTCGGGGTGTCACCTGTCAGTTTCGTGCCGGCGCTGACGGTCGTGAAAACGATGCGTACGGATGAGTGATACGGATGAGTGACAGCGGATGATTGACAGCGGATGAGTGACAGCGGATGAGGATGACAGCGGATGAGTGACAGCAGAGCCGTGTTGTTTCTTGTACCATGTTTCTGTGCTGTCGCTGTTGTAGCAGCGTGGTCTGGCCGTCGGGCGGTGACTGAACACTGATCGCGTCCTCACAGCCATCTTAGCCGACCTCCATCGGTTCAGTCAACTGGTTGCTTCTGTGCCGCAGCCCATGCGGTTATCGGGCTTTATAACGCCTCTTTTAGAATGCGTCGCTTCAGCTTGCACCAATAGAATTAAAAAGTGAGCACCTGACGGCCAGCCAAGCAAGCCTACTATAGCGGCTCACTTGAGGCCCAAGACCATGCTTCTAGGAGTCACATCATCAGGCAGTAGAAAAGCTGTTTGCAACCAGCCTTAGTGGCTGCACGAACCCGTCTTGACGAAAAAACTTTGTTATTTCATTTTTGGCTTCTAAACTAAATAAGAAGCGGCCTCGCTTTCTGCATTGGTTTCTTTTCTTCACGTTGAAAATAAATATTAACAATAATAATAATATTGCACTTGATAAAGTGCCCTCAGAGAACTGAATCTCTTTCTAGGCATTTTAAATTTGCTAAAAAGGGAAACGCAATTGAACGATGACTAATATCATGCTTGATAAACAACACGAACAACATAGCTAGGGATGACATGCACAGGGTCAGCATGTAAAGGTGGTTAGTGGCAGCATGCACAGTGTCAGAACGCATAAGCACATGAAGGACGAATCACAGGGACGCACTAAAGGCTGTCTTAATGTGTTGTGTTTTCAAGGGCTTATTAAAGTGGTCAAGTCAGTGGACGTTGCGACACAAGTCGGGAGTGAGTTCCAGGCTTTGGGAGCATGCGAACTAAATGCACGGTCTCAATAGGATATGAGGTTCGTACGAGGTATACGTTAAATTGTAGTTAGTTTCCCGGTTAGATTCCAAAAGTGGGTGAAAGTGTGATGATGCTTGACCTGTTGGGGGAGTATATAGGCTGGAGCCAAAGAATGAAGCAACCTAAAAGTGAGCGACAAATCTTGAAGTTGATCCGTTGCTTGACTGGGAGCCAGTGCAGGCTGCAGAGATGTGGTGTGATCTGGCAACTGAGGTGCTCACGACAGCCGAGCCTAGCTGCCGAGTTTTGCACAAGCTGTCAGCTCCTGATTGCACGTGCCGGTAGGCCAGCAAGCGGTGAGTTACAGAAGTTAAGACGGGAAATACAATTGCACTTACCAACGTGGACGTAAAATCCTAGATAGCACTTGAGCCTTGCAAATGCAAATTCCCAGCTGCATCTTGCTCCCGTCTACGTTGCTTAGTTGGCAGCAGATGCTTAAGGCTGAGACCAAATTCTGGAAACTGCTAAAGCACTCTATGATATTTATCAAAGCACGTGCTTTGCCTTAATTTGAAGCTGGATCGACTAACTTTAAATGCTGGAAGTTTGCTTGGTTTACCTAGTCACGATTCGTTCCGTGAGGATAACCCAAAACTCAGCACTAAATATACCTCGGAGAAGGCACTTATGGAAAAAGGCAAAGAACTCTTGTTAATTAGCAGCCTGGAGAATTCTGAAAAAATTGAAATTTCTTAGTCAAAATTGGCACGCGTGCAGCATTCTTAAACGCTTTCGTAGTAAATTAGCAGAGACAAATGTCTCGCATTTAGAGGGTCCTGCTATGATTGTGCATTCAATGGCAAATTCGCAAGATGCAGTATTAGGTCGTGACACCTGGAGCAGGGACAAAAATGATTACGGCCCGTGGAATACGATATCAGTTCTATGCTGACGATACTCAGTTATATTTATCATTCAAACCGTCGGAATCTGCTGCGGCAACTGAGAAACTGAATACTTGCCTTGCCGATATTCGATCATGGATGTCAGAAGACTTCCTGAAATTAAATGATGATAAAACCGAACGGCTGCTCACAGGATACCCTAAGCGTGTGGCTGGATTAAAAGGCTTTGCTCTTCCAATATGTGATGCTGTTGTGCGGCCTTCACCGCTTGCTCGAAATTAAGATGTCGTTTTCAACAGCTGCCTCAATTTCAACAGCTTCATTCAGAAGTCTGCCTCTACAGCTAGCCATCACGTCCGATCCCTTTCCAAGGTTAGAAGCTGCCTCCAACAGTGGCTTGTAAAAAACTTAACCAGCTCCTCAGTTCTGTCTCGGCTTGATTATTGTAATTCCCTTTTGGCTGGGCTGCCGAAGACAGCCATTAGGCCACTGCAGCAGACTATGAATATTGCTGCAAGGCAAGTCTTCAAGTACCAGTGGTTGGAGCACGTGTCTCCTTTGCTAAAAGAGTTAGGATTGATACTGGTTGAGCAATGGATACAGAGCGAAATTCTAATGCTGACCCACAAGGCCCGCCACGGCTTGGCTCCTTCGTACCTAACTGAACTGCTGCATCAGTGTCAGCCTGTTCACATCCTCAGGTACTGTGTGGACAATACATTAGCTGCTCCATTCCTCAGCTTAAAGACGATTGGCGACAGAAGCTTTAGCTCTGCATGTCATAGACTGTGGAACTTGCTTCCACAATTCTTACGCAAAGACAACTAATTTACAACTGCCGACTCTGGCACATCTTTTCAGCGGTCCTGAGCTGCTACTTCTATGCTACTCACTACCTCAACTGCTCTCCTGACTCTGTTATGCTTCCCACTTTCTCTTTGTTTTGTGAGACGAAGTCTGTTGGCTACCGAATGCGCACCGAAAGCCACTTAGGCTGTGAGTGTGCTATACAAAATTTTCCTGCGTAACACCCGCATAGTCGATATGACTGTGGAGTTACAGACGGAGATACATTACATTACATTACATTGATTATTTAGAAGCCCCTCCGAGCTTCACGCGGTGACTGTCAAATGTCTTGAAATAGTGCACCCGAGAAACGGCAAAAGAAGTGATGCTTCCGGTTAGCTCAATATTGCGTTCACATTTCAAGCTCAGACAGCATTAAAGGCTGCTGAGTGACTGCATTCGTCAATCACCGGTCGAGACTGTTGCGTACATCCACAATGGCTTTTGACCTTTTGCTGTATTTTTGAGTAGAAACCATAGCTACAACACTCTGGTTTGTTCGGAATGCAGCTCACAAGTTCATTTCGGTTTTTGGCCTGAGGGTTGGTTTCCCTTGAAGGTTTTTGTATTTAATGCCCATCTTTAGCTTAATCTCCCGACAATTTATGGGATAGGAGAAAATCTTGCTGCTGCCAGTTTTGGTATCGTGCTACAAAATGACATGCCATTAGTTTATTACCCCGTCCATGGCCAAGTATGATGCTTTCAGTTTTTCCTGGAGCCAAAATTGAGATATACTTTGATAAAAGTACCACACACACACAAATTATTCGTTTGAATTTTTAAATAATCTCGAGACTCATTTCGCTCTCTCCTGGTTTTCCTACTGCCAACATAATACAGCACAAATTTAAAGCTTGGTTTTGTAATTGTGAGAGCTACCAGTGAAAGCCTTAGCAAGGCTCATTGAAAAGTTGTGGGCATGCTCCTTCGGAACCATTTGTAAAGGCATCTGGCATCCGTGCCATCCATGCCGGCTGAGCAGAGATGCCTATCTCTTTTTCTTTCTTGTTCACTGTCTGTCTCTGTCGGTCTGCCACTATCTGTCCATCGGTTTTTTCTGCATCGGATTGACTTCAAGGTTTTGTCGCTCACTTTTAGGTCTCTTCATTCTATGGCTCCAGCCTATCTTTCAGATATACTACCCCATCAGGCAAAGCATCGTACCACTCGCTTTTCGGAATCCAACAGTCTAGAAATACCTCGTACAAACCTTAAATCCTTTGGAGACCGTGCATTTAGCTCGTATGCTCCCACAGCCTGGAACTCCCTCCCGACCTGCATCAGAACATCCCCTGACCTGACCACATTTAAAAGAAACTTAAAAACATACCTATTTAGGACAGCATTTAGTGGGTCTTTTTGATTCGTCCTCGATGTGCTTATGCGTGCTGACACTGTTCATGCTGCCACTAACCACATTTGCATGCTGACCCAGTGCATGTAACCCCTAACCATGTTATTCATTTTGTTTGTTTTTCAAGCATGATTTTACTTACTATTCTATTGCGTATCACTTTGCAGCAAATGTAAAGCGCCTAGAAAGAGATTGAGTTCTCTGAGGGCGCTTTATCAAGTGCAATATTATTATTATTATTATTATCTCTCTGTCGTATCTATCTCTGTTTGTCTCTCCTCTCTCTCTCTCTCTCTCTCTCTCTCTCTCTCTCTCTCTCTCTCTCTCTCTCTCTCTCTCTCTCTCTCTCTCTCTCTCTCTCTATCGTCTCTATCTCTGTCTGTCTCTCCTCTCTCTCTCGTCTCTCGGTTCTCTCTCCTCTGTCTCTCACCATATATCTCTCACATTCTCTCTGCCACTCGCGCCATATCTCTCCCTCTTTTTCTCTGTTTCTCTCCCCGTCTCTCTTTCTCATAATTTCTGTCTCTCTCCGTCTGTCTGTCTGTGTTTCCGCCTCCCCGTCTTAGTCTCTCTCATATCTCTCCATCTTTATCTCCGTCTCCGTCTCGCTCCCTTTCTCTCACTCTTACCTGAGAGAAAAGGGCGGTTTTTTGCCGTTGCTACCGGCACGGGCCGATGAAGGGTAATCAGCAGGCCTGCGGCCTCCCTCGATCTCTCTAACGCGGATCCTCGATGCTTCGCCCGGATGCGGGAATGCTGGTGCCCGAAAGTTGAAAAAGCAGAGTCTAACCACGTTCAGCTCTTCCCCATAGTGATTCCAGAAGGCAACTTTAAGCTTCGACAGCAGCAGCCTCAGTCGCTCCACGCGGCACTGCTCCAGCAATAACATTAATGATAATAATAATAATACTATTTATAAAAACACATTCACAGAACTCAATCTCTTCCTAGACACTTTACATTTTGTTAATGAGACGATCTGTCATTGCACTGGACTGGTCCCGTTGACGGGGCGTCGACAGTGGCAGCAGTAAGGACAGGCAATTAAAGCTGTCTGCTTAGATAGATAGAGCTAAAGACGGGGCACCAGCAGCAACTGGTTCAGGCAAGCACCGAAGAAAAAGCTCGATAGCAGCACAAGCCGTGAATAGAACGCTGGTTGGTGAAGAAAACGGCTGCTTATCCAATCGGTCAGCTGTGTGGTCTTGAAAGAGAGGGAGGGCTGGCAACAAGAGGAAGAGAAAGCCAGTCATGTGCAACCAATGTGCCCTAGCAGCCTGCATGTGCAGATATATAGAAAATGCTGGAGTCTAATCTGAGCATCAGCTGAACCGAGCATTCAGCATGCACACGAACTCAAAATTTAACAACAGCATCAATCATTCCTCACCAAGCCTTATGACAAATAGTACATGTATTCTGAAAAGCTCCATCACAGCGAGTAAACAATGTTTTGCCATCCGCCCGATCAGACAAGGCCGTGGACAAACGAACCAGCCAACCGACTTTGAGTAGGAGTTTGAGTAGTCCACTCAGACGTTGCATGCTTGACATGGACAAGTTTTGGAAATCTGTTTGTGATGCAGTTCTTCTTGATCTGCATTCAGACTCGACCGGCAGCCTCGATACCCTCACTGATGCTATGAACATTACACTTAAGAGTGCTCTTGACAAGCATGCTCCCGTTCGCTCTATCCGTGTTCAAAGTCGTGGAGATTCCTTTCAATTTACAAAAAATCTCCTAAAGATACAGCGGGATAAGCACAGGCTTGAACGTCGTTTCAAGAAATCGGGGTCTGATGAAGATCTACTCGATTTCAAGAACTTCCTTCGAGTTTACAGCCGAAAGCTTAAAAGACCAGGGCATCTTTTTTCATTAGAAATCTTAATTCCTGCCAGTCGGACACTAAATAGATGTATCTAGAAGCAGATCACCATTCAACAGAGGAGAAAGGACCCACACCAACCCAGCCTGACGGCCAGTGGACAGCGGCTGCTACAACTTTTTACCGGACAGAAGCAGACTGCTCTCAGGTGCCTGCCGCTTCTCAGACGCTCTCGTCTCGTGGTGCTCGGCCCATCGACTGATGCATCCTACGTGCGACTTCGTAAAGCCTTCATTATTTTCGCATAGTCAGTTGGCATTGACTGCCACCAGCTCAAACCTTTTTATATTTTAATTTTGAGGGTTCGAGTAGCCGAGCACCGGGTCTCTGGACGTGCAATGTAGGAAATTGAATCTGGCCAAAGCACCATAGCACGAGTGATTGCTCTAGAAAAAAATATAATTCATTTATATAGCACCCCAAGAGAACTTAATCTCTATTCAGGCGCTTCACATATGCCTCGGGGCTCGAGCCCACGACCTCAGCCAGACCTTGGTCTGGGCGAGCACCTTAATGGCCGGACCAAACCAGCTCAAATGCTGTCTGCTAAACATTTACTGGCGTGTATTGCTTGGCAAAGATTATTGGGCTGAGAGATTGCTTTTTAATGCATTTATAGGATGTCAGGTGTAGACTCCAGCTGCTTTAATGACGTTCTATGACGTCATTCCTCTCGCTTTATACTGTTGTTGGTCCAAGTGGATTCTTTTACATTATTATTCATGATGTCGAACAAGCGTGCTGAAACCTTTTCTCATGACGGATTCATCGTCTTAGAAGGGATTTCAAGTGTCAGTCAAGGTTCACCAAGGTTTGTAATGGGTAAGTTTTGTATTCATGCTTGAAACTTTTATAGGAGGTGTTGACTGAATTGTGAATCAGCGGCTCGACTGGACAGCTTGGGTTCGGTATCCGAGCAAGTATCCGGCACATCTCGACTAGTACTGTAACGCCGAAGGCTCGGCGGGGTTAGCTTGACCTGCCGCTTACCTATCGGCGTAGCCTATCGCCTAATGCCGTTCGGTGCGCGCCTACGCACAATAAGCTGGCCGCCACGAAACGAGCGTTTCTGGCGCTGACCTGCCTACCGTTACTAAAGGGGGTCGTGAGTCCGCGGCGTGAATTAGAAGCGAGACACACAGATTGGGGATTTTACTGAACTTTATTCGCAAGCGCACAAAGTCGCTGCGCGTCTAGTTCAGCTTTATCTCCACACTCCTCGCACGTTCTCAGCTACGCTAACACTCTTGTGGAGGGAATACTCCTCCACACTAAGCGCGACCCGGACCCTAAACCCTAAACGGTGAACTAGGAATCCGTTCCCACCTGTGCCGAGGGAATACCCCAAACACGCCAACTTAAAACACTCTTGCGAAGGGAATACTCCTCCGCACTGAAGCGCATACCGGAGTCTAAACCTCGACCGGTGAACTAGAACTCGGTTTCCACCAGTGCGACCGGAATACTCCACACACGCCACCTCAAGCACTCTTGCGGAGGGAATACTTCTCCACACTGGGGCTGCTTACGTGTATAGTGGGAAACGACCCAAATAGACGGAGCCCGAACCAGAGTCTAAACCCTGACCGGGAACTAGAACTCTGTTTTCACCAGTGCGGCAGGAATACTCTACACAAGCCAACTCAAGCACTCTTGCGGAGGAAATACTTCTCCACACTGAAGCGCGAACCGGAGCCCAAATCCTACCCGGAGAACTAGGGCTCCACAGACGCCAACTACGCCTAGCTCGCACCGGCAAATCCCTATGCCGAGACCACGTGCTAGCGCGAACACACAAAACACGAAAGAACACAAAATGCCAGCTCGGGCGCGATACGACCGTGTTCGGTGGAGTTCCACCGAATCCTCCTAGCGTTGTCTCGTCCTGCTCCGTCCATCGTCGGCGGACAGCCCGCCCTCCTCCCTCGCTTTCAGAGAAACGAGTGCCCGACGGCGCCGAGGCGCAGAGCCGGACCAAAGACAAACGACACCAGGCAAAAGACCCAGAGCAAGCGTCGCTCGGCTCTTAAATACTTGGCTGAGACAATGGGGCAAGAGCTTAGTGGTATTGGGCCCGACACCATGGCCCATTACGGTGAGGAATTAATACCGACACTAGGCCACTGGAATGTCCCCTCTGTCCAGCTTGAATGGCGAATGGGTTCCAGACGATTCTTTTTGGACAGAGTGATGGCGAAGGTTGTTAGGCCAGCCAACATCAATCAGCCGCTCCCGCGGGTATCGGACCAATTCCAAAGGCCGACTCGCCACCGTTGGTCAGAGAGCTTCCTGGCTTGCTCCTAAGCGCTTCCTCTCTAACCGCACTGACGCTCCTCTCTGGCTCACTGCTCCAGGACAAAGGAGTTCTAGCCCGCCTCCAAACAGCTCTTGTTCGTGCTAAAATTCAGCCAAGGCCAGCAGGGCGCTACAGGACTGCAGGCGGACAGTGTCTCACTATACTGCCCACCTTGAAAGCACTGGCTTTGAGCTTACAGAAATGCTCAGCAAGAAAGTGCAATTGAGTTCAAGGTTTCACACGCTCTCTGCAGCCGTTGCCAGTTTGTATACAATAAAAGACCGGCTTCGTGGCACGGGCTTGCGATCCGCGTGCACTTTACTCGCTCGATCCTTGCTACTCCGATATAGTTTTGTATTGCCATTCGGTCGTACAGCCGAACGAGAGAGTTGTGTTTCACTCTTCGTCTATATAAACGTGTGAGACTTCCTTAATTCGTCGTTGATCTGGATTTTACGTCATACAATATTATGCGATTGCAGTGGCATGCTTGACTTTTCGGAAGAATGAAGATGCATGTCGTGATCTGGCACCAAAAAGGAGCTACTGATCAGGCTTCGTTTGACAAAAGAAAGAGGTGCACAATTCTTGGAAGCCATAATGCAGACCTTCCTACATATACAGTGGAAAGCAACTTACTCAGTATTTGTGAATGAGCATGGCTAGGTTCAGGGTTGTGTACAGAAGATACATGCATGAAATAAAGGATCTATGGGCGCGTGACTTACCAGAATCGTGTGATCATACAAATGCAAACACCTAAACTTACCGTCTTTGCTTCTTCCGCTTTTTTTTTACAGCAGATCTAATTAGGTGTGCCAACTAGGGTGGTAGTTGAAAATGTGAAGAAGAGTGGTGAGTGTGTACACTCACTGCATGCAAGGTCTCAATATCACTTCTAATCGTCTTTAAGCAAACTCAGAGCAGCTAGTCAAAAAGTAACAAACGGGAGACTATTGCCCTCCATTTTTCAGAAGAACCAGAAAACTCATTGGTCTTTCACCCTGGATGCGCCAGAAGTTTTCATTGAAGTCCAAAGGGTAGCTTCAGATGCTGGACAAGAGGTAATACCGAATTAAGGAATGATAGATTGCTAATGTTACGAGCATGGAATCTGGTTTGAGATGAAAATTTTCGATAACGCTCGCTAGTTATGCCCGAGTCGTGATGCCCTCCCAGTGTGCACGTACTTTTACATCAAGAGAATTAATTTGTTATTAAGCAGTTTTTAGAAGCAATAATATTTAAGAATCACTAGCATTGATAAATTGCTCAAATGTGCTGTGTTGTGCCCGATTGAACAGGTTTCGGCTCGATTGCACTCGGCCTAGCAGAATTTTATAATTGAAAATCGATCCTGAAACAGTGCCTTTAAAAAGCGTTTTTAATCAAATATATACGAGCTACAATACATTGAGAAGGCGAAATCAAGCCACACGGCACTCACATCCACTACATGAAACAATCAAGGGCTTATTTCCGAGATGTCTTTTCTCATGGTACAGCTAATCGATATCACACATTCTACACAAAGAAGATCCTGTCATAAGTTGCATAAAGCAGAAAAAAGCAGATGCAGTGGTACATATGTAAATGATTAAGCATAGGATAATCTCTTTTAGTTTATTTTCAAGAGAAAATTGGGCAGTTGACAAAACATATTTAAAATGAGTTACTACAAGCATTTGCTTCTGAAACCTAAAACACTTTTCTTCAGAAATACATAAAACACTACATGCTCATCACATTCAAGCTTTTCAAAAGGCTGCAAGAAGGAGACAAATAGTTATTTCAATAGCCTTGTGTACTGCAACAGTTTCAAGCAACTGGGAGCGTATCTACCCATGCACAAAATTACATGGGTAACACAAACATGAAGCCGACATAACCGAAGGAAGATAACCGAAAACCATACTTACATGGCTCACGGACTACCCATACTAACCGATCACTATTAGGATAATCTTTGTTAGGCATTCGCTACAAATCTTCAGTTTCACAGGACGGGTCATCAGTTTCAGGCTGTCACTGTTAGAAGGGTTTTGCAACCGAAAAGCTCTTACCTAAGTCATCAGAAATTATCCGAACGACCTTGATCTTCCTTAGTTTCGTTGCTGAAATAGTATCTTAAAGTAAATAACATCATCAGACCCCAAAAAGCCTTAACAGCCCTGCACTAAGCACTACTGCGTATTGCTGCTCTTTCTTGTCGACCTTTTGCTTTTGAATGTGCTGGCCATCTGCGCCTAGTTGCGTTGACGGTGCAGTTGCTTCCGACTTTCCGACGGCCTGTATCTACAATGGCCACTATCAGTACTGCCTAGCGGGAAATCGAGAGAGACTTTGTAGGTGATTGTGAGTAAGAGCTAGTGATAGAAAGAGGGAGAAAGAGAGATAATGGGAGAGAGAGAGAGAGAGAGAGAGAGAGATAGAGAGAGAGAGTGGGTGAGAGAAAGAGTGGAAAAGAGGAGAGCGACTCTTGCAGGATCAATGAAGAAACTGCAGGATTGACTTGGTGAGAGTGGCTTTCTTCTGGCATTCATCCTACCTGTGCCTCACTGCAGAGGCCCATAGGCCAAAAAAGTAAAGCAACCTATACTAGCCATCACCTACCCTGCTGCACGGTCGAAAGCATGTTATGTTCTCTTGTTTGTGCAAGCTGCAGCATCGGGTACCGATTCTTTATGCATCGTGTTTGCTAACTCTCCGCCCAACGTTTTTGTTCTCATTGACCACCACCGCCCCTGAACTGTTTCTGCCTCCGAGTTTGATTTCGCGTTTGTGCTGTCATACCGTCAGACCTTTCAGCAACAGGAGTGTGAATGTTGAAAATGCAAAACTTAAGGAAGAAATCAGCGCCCTTACGAGACTCATGGCCAAGCTGTGTAGATAGGTAGATCGAGGGGGTCTGGTGCTAGAGGTGGTAGTGGCAGCCGCTGCATGGTGTAATGATAAGACGCAGCACAACGAACAGACCACGTTTATTGGCAACCATCCTATGTTGACTCCAGGACCACACCGTGAGCCAGGCCTCTCCTGATTGGTCACGTTGTTGCGGTTCCGCCTGATAGTTCTATTATCACACATGGCATGAATATCAATATGAGCAAGGATTTATGTGCCTGCTTTCAGTGTGCTGGCTCGCCCACTGAACGTGCTGGGCAGCCCAGTGAACCCAATCGTCGTCGTTTGTTTATTATTTCTGCCTTGCTCTCTTTCCTTCACCCTCATGTTCAGAGACGATTTCCTTGTGGTGCTTGGAGAGATTATTTTCTTAGTCGATTGCTTCGTTGTTTTTTCTCCATCGTAAAGCCACTGCTGCAACCATGTCGGCATGACTAGAGCTGAGGTCTCTTCGTAGTGCTGCTGCATTCGACGGCATTGAATGACTGGCATATGTATAGTTTGTTGGATAATCATTTTGTTGTGATATCTTTATAACGCTGAGCAGGATTGGTCCAGCGGTTAATGCACTCACATCAGCCGAGGTCTGGCTGAGGTCGTGAGCTCGAGCCCCGAGGCGTATGCGAAGCGCCTGGATAGAGATTAAGTTCTCTTGGGGCGCTATACAAATGAATTATATTTATTTGTCTATTTAACATATTTGAAAAGATAAGTCAGACTTTTGCAAGAGTTGCTAACCATTGATGTACTCATGAGTGCAATCCATCCGGTGCATACTCGTAGTTAAGGCTGTTCAACTTGCTTAAAAAGTGTAGCTAGGCTAGGTTTTCGTTAAGCGCTCTGGTGTGACTGGGCAACTGCAATTGTCGACAGCCTCATGCCTTCATTTTAGTGCCCCCCCCCCCATTCACCCAAGCTTGCCAGTAGAGCATTTTGTCGCTCTATTGGGCATCGGCACTACCGATAGCTAGCACTCATTTCCAAGCTCTACAGTGGACGAGGGAAGGAATGTTTGTCCGGCTCACGACATGCAAGCCCATTTTCTGACAGTAGCACGAGGTGACAACTCCAGTGCTGAAATATTTAATCTCTTCTCAGTCAGGCAGTATGTGCTTCTCTCGAATGTGCTCTGCGTCGACCCAGCCATTCGAATCTGCTCGTCGCTCGCTCGCTCGTTGCGATTTATTGAAGAAAATCTTTACCTGTCACAGTCGTTAATCATATGGGTGTGGCTCTCTTTCTGTTGCAGGACGCAGCCATTTTAAAGCTGGAGAACAGCATTTTGAAATCACACGAACGGAGAAGAAAACGCAGCTCTAATCCGGATAATGGGAAAATTGTCAAAGTAGGTAATTAGACAATTTGCTCGTTACACGGATAACGATTGGAACTTTCGACTGTTACGACACTGGAACGGACATAACAAGAAAGAAGAATTGGAGTAGACATGAAACGAAAAACTAACTTATCTTTCAAATGCGTATGCGTACCTTGACTGGAAAACGGCTTTTCCGAAGCTTCTCCGAAAAAAAGAAACGAAGAATTATCTGTTGAATGCGAACGCGTATGCGTACCTCGACTCGAAAGCGGCCTTACGAATAGCAACCGGAACTTGACACTGGAACGGACTAGGGCAGGGATGTCCAACACGTGGCCCGCGGGCCACAACCCGGCCCGCCGAGGTCTTCCATGCGGCCCGCAACGTTATCCCAAAAGTATTCGTCACTCCATGTTTTTCGTTAATTTTTAATCATTACAAACGGCGATATAAGGCGCTGTGATGTACTTCCCGCGCGCGTGAAGCGTGAAGGTGTCCGAATGGCTATTTTCGCGTGAAGGTAAAACATCGATTTATTTTGTTAGCCTTCATGTGAACATTTTGGCGTAAAGGGGTAATATATTTGTGCTACAGCCGCGCCATTACGATCACATTTATAACGCTTCCGCAAGCGGAAACTGTTTCACACTGTGGACAGAAAAAAAGAGCCGTTTGTCGGCTGCTGCTGCACAAACAGGAATCATTCAGGTAGGTTTTTCAAAAAACGCGTATTGCCCAACTTACTTACTAATACTAAGATATTGCTGTGATAAAATATAAATTAATCAATTCGTAACTGATCTGTTTTTTATTCCACAGAGAAAAATTGCGGCGAATGTGAATACTAGCAAAAAACGAAAAATTGACGCGGAAGGAAGCCTGTTCAAAGCATCTTGGACTGTAGACTATTTTGGAATGGAACGCTTCGGTAGGATATTGTGCCTAATATGCCAAGAAACAATTGCCGTTGCAAAGGAGTACAATGTTAAGCAACATTTTTTAACAAAGCATGGCGACAGGTACAACAGCCTGACTGGTCAACTTCGAATTGATCGCGTGAACTCATTGAACCAGAGCGTCATCGGGCAGCAGTCATTGTTTACAGCAGTCAGCAACACGTCCGAGGCTTCAACCGAAGTAAGTTCTTTAATAGCTGAAGCTATAGCTAAGCGGGGCAAAGCATTTTCCGATGGTGAATTTGTTAAGAAATGCCTCAGGCTGTTTACTGGTGTGGCATGTCCAGAAAAGAAGTCAGAAGTAGAGATAGTCAGTCTTTCTCATGAAACGGTTGCGAGAAGAGTTGACGAGCTCGCATCCAACATAGAAGAAAGTCTCACTAAAAGACTTGCTGAATGCGAATTTTATTCCCTTGCGCTCAACGAAAGCACGGACAATAGCGATACGGCTCAATTGTTGGTGTTTGTACGCTGAGTAACAGGAAAGTTTGTCATTATCGAAGAACTGTTGGATATATGTTCAATGAAAGGCACAACAACGGGGATGGATATTTTGGATCAGGTCAAGAGGGTCCTCACAAAATTTAATCTTCCTAAAACTAAATTGATTGGTTTAACCACAAACGGAGCCCCTTCAAGGACAGGTAGACACAGTGAATTTGTATCTTTAATGGTAAAATTAGTACCTCACAAAATTGTCAGTCATCACTGCATCATCCACCAAGAACAGCTATGTGCAAAGGTCTTGAGCATGCAACATGTAATGGACGATGTAGTTTCAACAGTCAACGCGATAAGGTCTCGTGTGCTAAACCACTGACAGTTTCAGGCTTTCCTTGAAGAGCTGGGATCGGATCATTGTGATGTTATTAATTTCTGCCAAGTCCGTTGGCTAAGTAGGGCAAACACGTTAGCCCGGTTTTTGTCACTTCGGGACGAAATAAAAACATTTATGACAGAAAAGGGAAAAGATGTTGGCTTCCTCGATGACCAGCAGTGGTTGAATGACTTGGCTTTTTTTGGTGGACATGACCAAACATCTTGCATATCTTAATGTCAAACTCTAAGGAAAGGATCAACTGGTCCATAAAATGTATGAGTGTGTTGTCGCGTTTGTGCAAATGCTGAAACTTTTCCGGAAACACTTGGATCAGAAGAAACTGTTACATTTCACAATACTAGCAACAAAATCGCCTGAAACGCTGGCTCATATGAAGTACTCCACTCTTGTTAGCAAACTTGTTGATGAATTCAAAGAGAGGTTTCAGGATTTCCAGCAACATGCGGATGACATGAACATGATTAGTAATCCATTTAATATCGATCCCTTTGATTCACCTGATGAATTTCTCCTCGAACTAATCGACATTCATAATAACCAATTTAAAAACTGCTTATGATCAGCATGACCTTGTTACCTTTTACAAGAAGTATGTTTCATCAGAGTCTTTTCCTAACCTAGCCAAGCATGCTCGCAGGTATATTGCACTTTTTGGCAGCACATATTGCTGTGGACAGCTTTTTTCCAGACTGAAAAATGTGAAAACAAAGACTCGATCCGTTCTCACAGAAAAACATTTATCAGGAATCCTTAGAATTGCCACATCCACTGCTGCAGCAGATGTCGACTTTTTATGCAAACAGAAACAATGCCAAATATCTCATTGATGCCTGCAGTGCAGAAGACATTGAATACCTGTGGCATTTAATTAATCCGAAGACATTAATATTATGTGAGTCCTTGTCATGTAATTTTGTAAATTTTATAAGCTTCTGTCTTAATGTTATTAAAATAAAAATCCAAAAGTAAGAGATTGGCCATAATATCTATCGAACTTTTTCCAGAACACATGATTAAATTTTTATTATTAATTATTTTTAATTATAATTAGGCTAAAAAATACTATTGTATTGTGGTTTATTTATTAAGTATAATAGTAATAGTCATACTAAATTACGATCTTATTTTCTGATGCGGTCAACTACGCCAATTTACATGTGGCCCCCGGACCTTTTAAATTTTTGAAATGTGGCCCCCCCCAACGCAAAAAAGGTTGAGCCCCCCTGGACTAGGGTATGGGCCATGCACCGATTTGGCTGACCGATTCTATGACTGCATACCAAAGTGACTTTGTACAGATCCTTGTTTATGCTGCTAATTTGTTCATGAAAAGACACAGTATGCTTACTGTATCGTGTCAGTTAAGTTTTTCATTGCAATATAATAAATTGTCTAACTCAACCACGTGACTTTTAATCTGTTTCAAACCAATGCTGAATGAGTTGTTACTGCACAAAAGCTACATCATTTTTAGGCTGGAAGCTAGGGAGGTTAATAAGTAAGCCTTTTTTTGAGTGATTCGAGTCTGCTTGGAGAATTCGTTCTGTTTAGCAATCCAGAACTGCTTGCCTAGCATCTTGTGCCGCATTGTCCGAATAGAGACAGCAAACATTAACTGGCGATACAAGTTAGTGTGGCTTTTTGCTCTACCGTTTGGGAGACCCACTTTTTGGAAGTACAAACTTCAAATCCTTTGGAGACCGCGTCTTCAGTTCCTATGATCCCAAAGCCTGGAACTCACTCACGACTTGCGTCACGACTGTCCCTGACTTGACGACATTTAAAAAGAGATTTCAAAAGACACCTATTTACAACAGCTTTTAATGTGTACCTATTATTAGTCCTATCTACTTATGTGTGCTGATTCTGTTACGTTCTGCAACTAACCACACTTGCGTGCTGACCGTGTGCATGTCACTCCTTGACATATTATTCTTGTTTATCAATCATGATACTACTAACCATTCGATCGTGCTTCCTGTACAGCAAATGCAAAGCGCCTAGAAGGAGATCGAGTTATCTGAGGGCGCTTTATTAAGCGTATCAATACGATTAATATCACCTTCTTCCATGCATTTTACCACCGATTCGGTCTTACTGGTCTAGCAATAAACTAAATAGTCACGCAAGAACTCGGCAAATTCAGCAGGTTACTTAGCTGACCATACACCCATAGGCGAACTACTGATTCACAGAGCGGGTTAGTACAAAAAGTTCATTCTCTTCCACGAAAAGCTGCTGTAAAGCGCCTAGAAAGATATTAAGTTCTGTGAGGATGCTTTGTCAAGTGCATTATTATTATTATTATTAGGCAACCGCTAGCTGCATGGCTGTAGCCACGAGAAGTGTGCTTGCATGAAAGCGAACTCAATCTTTCGCAGAAGAAGCAATTAGTAAATCGTCATATGTAGAACTTCCTCACATTGCCAAAAATGTGCTGTCCTCAAAACGGTCGCTGAATATGAAAGTGATACGTAGCGCTTTGCAAATCCATAAAGCACACTATGAGGCATATCGCATTAGCAAATTTAACAGCTTCGTATGTAAAGCGACAGAAGAGCCTTAACGGATATCATAGCCACTAGTCTAGTAGCCATTTGTTATAAAGGTTCGCCTACTGCAGAATTCTAGCCGGCAGCCTCGGTTAGGAAAAGTGGGTACCTTTCATTGTATTCATTGTCTTTACGTTTAATATTTCCTAAATATGGTTCTTCATTACAACTTCGCTATGAAAATGTCACACGAGTCGTTTCACTGACATCAGCAGAAACATGCTCAGAGTAAAGCAGCTATTATAGCATCAGACTGAGTTCATAACCACGACCCGTTTATACAGTTATATCGAAGCGAATACAAAAATCGCAGGCTCTGAAGTGACAATAATCACACCAGAAAAACGATCCCTTCGTTTCTCACATCTTCAGTTAGGGCTAAGAAAAGTAATAGACATGGGCATGTTACAACAGCAGCAGGTTCTCTCAGTGCCTGGCCTCGCCCACAATTAAGGTGCAGGCCTTTAATGATCAATGTCATGGACTCGATCCCTGTGGCCTAAAATATAGCAAAATACTAGCTGATTTAGCAGCCCCTTTACATAACGACAGAAAATATGTTACGGCTATCACCACCGCTTGTAGCGATGCTAAAGGATAGCACACCGAAAGATTCAAAAAGGAGACCTCGAGAACTAAATCGTCAAAAGTAACCGCCCAACCAAGTGTGCCATCACGGCACACGATGATCACCAACGTGTAAAGCACGTGGCTAGAGATTGTTCTATTAGAGATCCAATCAATTGACTTCAAAGTTAACTTAGTCTTGTTTCCAAAATGTTTGTCGTGTTTAAAATTCTTCATGACGAACCTCGTCATGGTGGTACTCGGATCCGTATTCGCATATTTAGTTGCTCATAGATTCGTACTGCCTGCGACATCAGCAAATTGAGCTTGCAGCCACCAGATGTCTGGATTGCCGATTCGAGCTGGGAACCGGCACCGCACTGGAACAGAGCCGTTCTTTTGACTCTGGCTGTATCATCATCCCCCATTAGCCGCCAGCCGTCAATAAAGTACCAGAAAGTTCTAAGCCGGCTCTTTGCACCTCAACATCGAACGCTTGTAGCTACAGCTGAGTACCACCAATGAAGTCAGCCTTCATCGTGGCTTACGACTTCACATGCCACACTTCTCCGACATGCTTAAAGCAGACTTCTTGCCATCACAGGCAGATAAAAGTAGGGAATAATGAGACTCTGGGAGATAGCTCTGCGACAAAACAGGAATTCGGAGTGGGACAAATTCTGCCAGTGGTACCACAAATTGTAGCGACGGAGCTCAACAGGTCACAAGGAACGACGTGCGGTTTTCCTATAGATCGAGGAACAAGAGAAGACACGGGAAAGGCAAAAAGACTGACTTATATTTTGGCAGAAGACAAACAACGATTGTCATCGACCGTTTCAATTAGCAAGTTTGACCGTCCGTTTGAGCCATGCTTACTATTACTTTTGAAGAAAACCTGCCTTGGCAAGGACTTTTGCTTTTCTTCTTACTACGATCGAATGTTCGACCGCACGATACGTCGTCTAAAACTATAGCAAACCAGCGAAACCAAACGCCAGCGAACAATTCGCCTCTGGATGAATGTCCCATGACAACACTAAGTGAGTGATGTCTCTAAGGCAAGGCCGTTGAACTGACCCAGACGGCCGACAATCACCACCGTATCCCTATCAATAAAGAAAAGGCACAACACGATCGAAGCAAATCTTTTATTCTCATGCACCGTTGAAATTTCAATGAAAATATGGACCAAAAAGAATAATCTCAAGTAAGTCAAGCAGTTCGCTAGTAGCCCGTTTTTGGGCTTTAAGGATTTTAAAACAGCACACTTCCCGTAAATCCTATGCTCATGGTGGAGAAAAGATGTTTGTTAACTTGTGGCCGAGTTCCAGGAGTCAGAGGGTGTTTCCCGCCAAGTCACGCCATGCTGAAGCAATGCCGCTGCTCACCACAATGCTGAGATAGAAAGAAATACTAGCTGACATAACAGCCGTTTTTGTATAGTGGCAGAAAAGCATTTACGGTTATCACTACAGCTTTCACAGGCGATGAAGGATCGCCCACCGCAGGATTTGAACCCGTGTCCTTGGGCAGATGTCGTGAAACGCAACCACCTTACCTTGTGAGCCATTACAACTAGGGTAGGATTAGCGGCCGTCAGGTTTAACCTCTTGATAATATCGTATGCGCCATTAGCAATAGGGGAACTAAACAAGTCTACTGGGAGGATCGTACACGGTAACCTATAATGGCACTAGGTGACGCCGCAAGCAACGTGCTAGTTGCTCAGTCGGTTTCTGCAGACCCGTCGTTGTACTGATTCCGTTCCAGCAGTTCAAGCGTACACCGTCAAGGATCCGGCTAACTGAGTAACTGCTTGGACAGTCGAGTCGACGTCGACCACAGTCCACAGTAGACATGGGCAAACTACTGCCCACCAGTCATATACGGCCGTTGGGCTTTTCAATCTGGCCTGCAGAACTCGTCCAAGTTATATTATTCAAAATTAAATTTTATTATAAACACACCTCAATCGTTTTACCTAGCTGTAATTTGCATCTTTTCTAAGCACATAGTGCCCCTCGAAGACATTGACCGTTGAGAATCATGCATTGTGGTGACTCTCTACTTCATTTTGTCGCTTTGGACTTTCAGCCCTTCAGAAAAAATGAGCGGACCGAAGAAACAAAAAGTAGACAGTGAGGGCAGAATGTTCAATAAAGAGTGGACAGCAAAATATTTTTTCACTGAACTCCGATCTACAGCTTTATATATGATATGGCAAGAAACTGTAGCAGTTTTTAAAGAATACTACATCAGCCGTCATTTTGCCACAAAACATGCCAACTAGGCCAGTCAACAGTCTCCACAAGAACGAGCGGCTACAGCTTACAGATTATCGTATAATTTACAGAGTCAGAATAACCTTCTTCCCAGACAAATTGCGATTCAACAGTCGAGTACTAAGTCAAGGTTTTTGTTGGCATTCTAATTATCCAAGACCAGTAAGCCTTTTTATCGGAGTCGAATTTTGAAAAGAATGCATGGTTGAGACAGCAGGTCTCTTGTTTCCGGAGAGCAAAGGCAAAATTGAATGATTAGTTTATCATGCAGAACTGTGACTCGTCCTGTGAAGTTTAGTGACGAAGATATAGCCAGCCAAATAAACAAAAAGACGGAGTCCTTAGGGTTTTATTCACTAGCACTGGATGCAAATAAATAACGACTTAGAAGACACTGCTCAGCTCCTAATTTGTATCCGAGGGATTAGTGACAGTTCACAGCAAACTTGTCGACCCTATAGTCCATCAAAGAAAAAACGAGGCAAGAGGACTTGTATAGCCGGGTGCCTGCTGTCATCGGAGAATCAAGCTACCTTGGAGTAAACTTGCCAACGTCACCACGAATTGATCGCCAAATTTAACTGGGAAAACGTTGGGCTACTAAAAAGACTGCAGGAAAAAGTAGAAGAGAAAAATCCTGGTCGGGATTTAGTTTTCCTTCACAGCATCATTCATCAAGAAGTTCTGTAATAATAATATTAATAATGCACTTGATAAAGCGCCCTCAGAAAACTCAATCTCTCTCTAGGTGCTTTACATTTGCTACTAAGGGAAGTGCCATTGAATGGTGAGTAATATCATGCTTGATAAACAAACAGAATGAGTAACATGGTTAGGGGTGACAAGCACAGGGTCAGCATGCAAATGTAAGTCTATATTGCAGCTGAATCATGTCATGAATCTAGTCGTAAAACTTGTTAACTTTATACGAGCACGGAGACTTCAGCATAGTCAGATTACTGAGAGCCTGGAAGAAACCGATGCAGATTACCAGAACGTACTTTACCACTCTCGTATAAGCTGGCCAGGTTTTGGCAAAGCCTTTCAAAGAGTATGTAAGCTGAAGGAGACAATTATGGCATTTTGGAGGTAATTGGGAGATCGTTAAGATTTCCTGAGCAAAGTGACAAGAACTGGCCTTGTGACTTTGCTTTTTACGTGGACATACTTTCGCATGTAGATGAGCAGAACATCAAGCTGCAAGAAAACGAATAATTGGTGCACAACATGTGCACAAATGTTTTTCAAATCCAAGCTGAATCTTTTCTTCAGAATAATTTCAAACGAATCTTTCACTTATTTCCCCACACTAGCCATGAAGAAAGAGGCGACCAGAAACGCCCAGAAATACATCAAATTTCTAGACGACCTGCACGGAAAACTCTGCCCTTGTATCTGCAACTTAGAAAAAGTAAAGACACTTCAGCAGGTGCCCTGTCCTGTCACAAAACCCTAAAAAGGCGCCACAGAAGCTGCAGTGGGGACTGATAGATCTCCAGTCTCACTCTGGATTGAAAGAGAAGTTCAACTTGCTTAAACTGAACGAATTTTATGCTTCACTTAACGAAGCCACGTTTCCAAACCTCCGGAGGACGGCACAGAAGATGCTGACGTTGTTTGGCTTAACCTATGTGTGTGAGCAGACATTCAGTATCATGAACATTTACAAAGCCCGTCACATATCCAATTTAACTGACCATTACCTCGGATCTATCTTAAGAATTTTTCACAAGAAATATGACGCGAGACAGTGATGCACCTACAAAAATAAAGAGACCAACATTACTGTTCCCATTGAAAATAAATGGGAGTATATTACTACGTAATTAGGATAATAAATTTGTCAAACAATTTTAACACTAAACTAAGCACAGTGGTATTTGGCTGCCTGTTAAAGACCAAATATTTTCATGCCATCGTTTTTACATTTTATTTATATTAGTTCACAGAAAAAACACTTTTCTCCTCTTCTAGCCTGGCCCCTCAGTCAATTTTTGAAACCATTGTAGCCGACGAGTTAAAAGGTAAGCCCATCCCTCAGTAAACCCAAGTGATGCGGTTACAAAGGGCTATGCTTTTGCACTTTTTTAGCAAGGGGAGACGGATCTATTGATTTCAATTTTATGGCTGCTACTACTGTCGGGCCTGGAGTAAATCCCACAGCTACTGTTAATATTTCCCAAATTAGCAATTACGTTAGTAAGGCGGGTGATACGATGACTAGAGACTTAAACACGAACAGTTGGGCCATTACTTCAGCCTACCTATATCTTATCGATCTACTGCTTCTAGTATTTCTGCTATTCTTCCTGATCACTTTTGTGTGACTTACGGAGGAATAAAGCGAGATGTTAGGTTGGATGGCAGCCCTCCACCGACAACGCTAAACATGTGAAACAATTTGATAATTAATGTTGGTGTTCCTAGTAATCCTAATGTTGCTGCAACTGAAAGCGATGTAGACAAAATAGTGAAGAAAATAACAGAAGTGAGAGAGGTTTCGTTTGATCCAAGGTCTATCAACTCGATTATAAAGACATCAGATAACTATTCGTGGACTAATAAAATCTTTCTGCCACTAATAATGGTTAGCCTGATGGTTAGTGGAAATAATATTTTTTTTATTAGCGGCCAAGGTTTGATATTACTTTTTCAGGAAAATTACCGGCATGGACAACGTAAGCACAGGAACCGGTTTTGAAATATTCTGCATTTTTCAACAGAATACCTACTGACTATTACTTTCGTGATAACCTAGGTAAATGTTAGCTCCAAAAATCTTCTCTCCAGAGCACTGCGTTCCTACGTGAGTCGGAGGTGAATGCACGGTGTCAGCGACAATGTGGGCAGCTGCCTAGCTAGCACAAACTGCAAACTATCAATTCTCCAAGCTGCATTGCTCAAGCGACGATGCAAAGCGCAAACAACGGCTTCCAAAGGGAGAGCCCTCTCCAATCTACCACACATCTTTTCGTGACCCGGATGCTGCCGGCACAGTGGTATGAGGCAGACACGGCTCAGAGGTGCTGACGGCATGGCGACAACAGCAACTCGAAGCTAGACTGACTACAAAACTCTCTCTCACACTCCAACCCACCCACAACGGTCTGCATGGGCACGAGGCGACAGGAGCAGCGATAGGAAGCGGTTCCGAGCCGGCAATTCACTGGATGCACTGCTGCAAAAAAGTGGATGGGGAGGGAGGGGGGCTTCCACAACGAACCTACTCGGTAGCTGCTGCAAGCACCTTCCACGACTGACATAATTGCTTGGCAGTGCTAAGCATGGCAGCTGCGACAAGACCGAGGCTCGCAACGACTGTCCTCTGGCCTATCACGTTCTCTGAAGACTTCTTAACCCCCACCAGCAGTGAGCAGGACAGAAGGCAGTGAGGAGGAGCAGGAGGTGCTCACCTTTCTCTCCAGGCCTGAGTGAACGGCTCGGTTTTCGTTTTTCTGGCTTCCTGACATTTCAACTTCAAAACGAGCTCTGGCAAAGTACTGCTCTTGACTATGCATTTTCTGAGTGTCGCGTTCTTGAGGCAAACGTCTTCATAGAGCTACAGAGAGGCAGGTGGAAATCTTGTCAGCGGCCACTCAACAACAACGACCCAGCAGCTGCAGCAGCAGCGGCAGCAGCAGCAAGCCTGCAGGCACGGCAACAAGCATGGTGTATTGCATGACAACAAGCCAGCTGAAATGCAAAGTGCAATGATGAATGCAGCCGAGTGGCCAACTACGCACAAAAATGCTATAACAAGGCAAAGACACAGCACGAACTAGGGGATTCCCGTGCTGTGCTGGGGGTCTGAGCCAGGCTGCAGGGCACGTGCTCAGAAGTTGATAGTCTTCCTTTGCAGCATGAGAAGTTGTGCCCACAAAGAGATCTAATGTTTTTGGCACCACTGAAATGTCTTCATTTCTATTGAATTAGTCACTATTACGAGCTACTGCACTATTACTAAATGAATTGCTATTATTGAAGCATACAGTAGGTACCTGCTCACCTTCATCGAATGATTTAGGTGAGGTCTCAGAAGGACCTTTTTTAAAACTTCGGCTGCTTTTGTCTTTAGTGCGCAGCTTGACAGACCATTGATGCTGAGAAGGGCCACATGTCAATTTCAGAAACGACTTGACAGTATTTCCGTAAATTAGCATCTAACAGAACGTTCCGTGAAGGCGCAGCCGAGTTAAAACAAAATTCGGCCTGCCTGGTTAGCTACTACATTGTCAGTCATAACATAGGCTTATCACAAGGGCGAACTTTCAAAGAGCCAAGCACCCAAAGGCTGTGTTGCAATCCGGAACACAGCAGCCGGACATCTGGCCAGACAAAAAACTGGAGACAAAGATATGTAGACCATCATCCTTTCCAAACGGCACATGCATAAAACAGAAAGCTACTCCTAAAACGAGAGAGATCTCCATCTTGCTTCTGCCACCCGATGAGAGAATCCTAGCTGTGTGATCCAGTTTGTCTTTTAGTTCCAGCTTGAACTCGGTACAAATTAGCAGTGAAAACCATTTCCAACGTTGACGCAGGTTTCATGCCATAACTGATGCTGTCAAAACATGCTGTCCTGTCAATGTTCTTTGTAAAAAGATGTGTCAGCTTTATTTCCTTGGAAATGAGAGACAGTCCAAAATCAAGTGAACACTCGAAAGAAGCAAGCGACTCAAAACAGGTCAGTTCAAGAGATAACGAACGAAACGTAGGCGAATCCATGGCAAAGAAAGATACCGATGAGGCTCGATGAGGGGTTTAGAGACGACGACGACGATGAAGAAACTGACAGAAGGCTCGGTTTGAATGCAAGCAAAGCGGCTGGAACAAACAAGTCCGCAACCCGGACGACATTTTCCTCCTCCCGACATCCCCTCCCGGATATTTCCCCCTTAGGTAAGACATGTCCCGTTATATTGTATAGGGTCTAGGTAACTTGAGTTTAGTGCTTAGTGCTTAGTGTTAAGTGAATGAACTGCATACCGGGCAAGCCACCTGAGCCAGCAGTGGCAGCAGACAATTTTTAGGTCGACTGCTCCTCCTCGTCATTGTCCGACTGCTGGTTTGATGCGCTCACGAGATTTTCTTTCCGAGTAGTCTTCAATAACGCCCCTCCGTCTTCGCTTTCTTTGTGCAAGACCATGTGCTTTTCCTTGGTGTTGATGCGATTCACCGACGATCTTCTTTGGTAAGTCTCGTACTGCTTGCCGAGATTTGTTTACGTCCTCGTTGCCGTGGATCTCTTATTTCTCGTCGTTTTTCGGCTGAAAATAATGGTCAAACAATCAATCTAAAGAATCCTCCGAAGCCACCATGCTTGCTGCAGAGGGGAGAGACAATTTCAAAACTCTATACAATATATATAATTCATTTGTATTTGCATGGCTACCTAAGAAAGCCTGATCTCTATTCAGGTACTCCACACGTCGGGGCTCAAGGCCACGACCTTGGCCACACCTTAGTTTAGGCGAGCACCTTAACCGTTGGGAAAACTAGAGCTGATTAAAAGAAGAGGCACGAATTGCAACACTATCAAGAGAGCATGGTTACGAAGTACTACAGCAGCAATGTAACAAGTCAAAATAGA
>WPIO01000502.1:0-34985 GCA_009760855.2 Cristatella mucedo | reverse complement strand
CCGCTGCAGTTCGTTCGAGGCCACGCGGCCTCGCGTCGGCGCAACCGCGATCTGCACTCGCAGCGCCGCCCATTCGGACGTCGATTCGGTCAACGGCAACTTTCCGCTTGAATAACATATAGGGGTGACATATAGGGGTGACATGCACATGGGTTAGTATGCAAGTGTGGTTAGTGGCAGCATGCACAGCGTCAGCACGCATGAGCACATAAATGACAAATCACTGGGACCCACTAAACTCTATTTAAAAAGAAATTAAAAACGCACCTACTTATGACAGAATTTAGTGAATCGTCGGGATTCACTAAATTCTGTCATAAGTAGGTGCGTTACTTCGCCAATGAACTCCTTGACGAACACTCCGATGCTGGCCCTGGTAGTATGTCTAGAGACGACGAGCCCGGCAGACAGCTACGGCCACGAATGTGGCCTGACACCGCCGGCCCGGCGTGCTATGAGGACTATGTGGTTAATGCTAAGCCTTCTTGTCTAAGCAGTGGAGAAGAACAGCTGCTTGCTGCTCTGGCTACGTCATTAATTGATCTCCAGATCAGGCGGGCGTGTGGTTTTATTTAATTGATGACACTGCCCCTGATCGCTGTACGAGTGGACTGTGACACTCGATGTGGTAAGCAGCCGGGCCGGGCTATTAGTGGTTGTTTTGCCAAGGCAGTCGGGGCACTCCGGTGGGCGAGAGGGGTGAGGAGAGTTGTGCTTCGCCCTGCTCCGTGTGTGGGGAGAATAAACTGGTGGTGTTGCTCGTCGGCTGGTGTTCTGTGCAATTCGCGACGATAATTCAGACTACAGGAGGCTCACGTCAGCTCTGCCCCTTGAGAGCAGCCGGTCGTAGATGCTGCCCACCTTTAGGCAAATGTGGGGCACCCCGCTCCCACTGTCAGGCAGTTCCTGTAGGTCGTAAGTCCGTGCGCCGATGGCCGGTCGCATGCGCTCGTCGACGGCCGATCCGGCACTTCGAACAGCACCTTTATACTCCGGCTGCTGCCGCTGCGCACTTACGTTGCTCTAGCGCTCTTCGGCTGTTGTTATGGCTACTACGTTGGAAGCGGTCCTATACCCCCTTATTTGTTATGCTACTGTGTCACCGGCTGCAGCAGCACTAGTTGAGTCTCACGGAGACACGAAGACACGAGCGGGCAAACGTGAGCGGTGAACGAGACTCAAATCTTTATTCTTCCAACGGGTACATATATGAGCTACGGGCCTACTCACCACAGATCAGGAAGTGCATCCGTGGTGGGCCGCATGCCCACATCAAAGGCCGCACCAAGCCAACCACCCAACTACCCGCCGAGAGCAGGGCACACTCCAGTGGCCGAGAAGCAACAGGCACACACCACACGGTCTCTTCAAATAATGTACACAAGATTTCAGCACAGATTTGAGCGTCGACCTTGAAGGGCTTGGCACAAGGTCAACGCATTCTTTTTGTTATGCCGCGGGCGGAAGACTCTTCTGAAGCCCCTCTAGAAAATACTTTCTTCAACTATTTCGCTATTTTGGGTCTTCATTTCGACTAATTGTTACACTATTAGAATACTTTTTCGAATGAGCGTGTAGCTTGATTAACGACGAAAGCGGGCCGCGCGAACAGAACCTTCTAGAACCTTCTAGTGTCACGTTCCGGCGGCCGCCCCCAGGAAGCAACAGTGACGGTAATCCAGAGGGCAGCGCAGCCGGTAAAGCTCGGATGCGTCGCGTCGCACCTTCAGCGTGGTTCGTGCGTGCCCTTTTAAAAGCTTTCTTCCGCCCCAGTTTCACGCCGCCGCAGCCGCCACCGCCGCCACCGTCGACGCCGCCACGTGGACTGTACGAATGCATTTGAACGCTTTCACGAAGGAGGCCGAGTGCGAGCTCCTCGCGCGAACCTGACTCGCTGTGCGGCGGCGCCCACAGCAAACGATACGTGACGCGTGTCAGGAGCCGGGCACTCGCAGCTAGGCTGCACGGCGTTTATTTCCCTTGCGGACTCTTAACCGTGACGGTATCGTTGGGTACACGGCCGCTGCTTCCTGCGGTGTCCAGCGAGCGACATCCGAGCAGATCCCAGCGCACAGCGCATACCCTCTCGCACAACAAGGGCCGCAGACGAAGGGAGCGCACGTTGGCAATGGGCTTAGGCAGGTTAATCTCCTTGACAATCGTTACGTCCGTGTTGGCAAGGAACACCTGAAATCAACCGAAATAGAAAGCCTTTTTCGACCCGTGACCAGTGCGAGTAGGATAAGCTATTAAAAAGATGAGCCGTTAAGCGAATTCCCCAGCCGCCACGAGGCAGACGGCTGAATCGCGGAGCGAAGCCCACTTGACGGTGAAGCGGGCCTGAACTGTAACCGTAGAATCCACACGCGCTAGCTAAGCGTACGCGCACTGGCTAACGCTCGTAAGCGTGCCGAGAGGGTGTACCTTTGCAGTGCCGAAGGGACTGTACGTTATCCATGCGCCTCGTTTGTTCAAGTAGGAGAGATAGAAAGAGCGCACAAAGAACGGGTCTCCTCTTCCATCGCCAGCTATACGGATTCCAGTGATCTGAAGGGTGAATGCAGAGTGCGCGCGACCTTTGACCACGTGAACTTCTCGCGGCGCTCGGAAAGAAAGATCGGGCTATAAGAAATGGTCGGCAGCGGAGGCAAACGGGGTCAAACGACGAAAACACACTTCGGTGGCGGGTTCCCGGCGTGGGCGGCTCGACGCACCGTTCGGGGTCTGGGCAGATCCACTTGGAGGTAAGTTCCCTGTGACCCTCCAGGATTGTCGGCAGGTTCATTGCCATACCTCCAGCCCCAGGTATCATATAACAAGAGATTCGAGAACCTCGGTGCGAGATCGTCTTTATAATGGCTGCTCGCCGAAAACGATACTCCCGGTAATTCGGCTGACGAACGGAAATGCAAAGCAGCAGGTCACGTGGCGATGATGGCGGACACGCTCGTGGAAGCTGCGATGGGCGCCGTCCGTCGCGGCGGAAAGCGTGCCAAAGCGGCGACTGCCATTTGCAGAACGTGCATCGTCGGCGACGGGCGAGCGCGACTGCCATTGAAGGACAACGACGGCGACGATTGAAGGACTACTCACTAAACAGCGAGTTCCGGCACCCGCGGTACACTCTTGCGTCACCAGCGGGCGCAGCGAGAGCGGCGGCCATTAGGAAGATCAGCCACTTCATCGTCGGTCGGTGCTGAACTACATGGTAGGGCATGCTGAAAACGTGAAAACACAGCGAGCGCAACTTCTAACACAACATCCGGTACTGCCGACCGACTGTTACCCAGTCGACTCTGGCGAGCTGAGCGCTAACAAGCTTAGCCAAGACATGTGTCTACGCTTGCAACGAGCGACTACGCTGATGCACACAAAGCTTTGAACTTTTCAGTAACGGTAGCCCACATGTAAACTACAGCCACAGCACACAAAATGGTCGCTGGTTGCCAAGCAGAGGTCTTGCTTGAAGGAGCGCCCACTCTAGGCTAGATTGTCTGCAGTCGTAGCGACGGCGGCTAGTTTGGTGAGGCGTAAACGCGCCGGCGTCGCGAGCCTGCCTCTCAGACTTCTTCGCTGTCGCTGGACCAAGGAGCAACTGCACGCTGCTGCTTGGCGAGACTGTGCTGCTCAACGTTTATATCACTACCGTCGCATCGGTTGACAAAGTGCGGCGATATGCGGGCCGGATGCCTCCCGCACAACGGGTTTGGCGTCGAGTCACGATTTCGTAACTTGACGAAAGTGCAGACGGCGTTGAGCGAGTGCCAGATAGCCATCGATTGCGAAGGTTGGCCGAGGTATTTCTTCGTCCAAGCGTCTCTAGTCCGAGCGGTTTTTTCCGAGCTACTGCCTGTCCTAGCTACTGACTTACCGAGCGCCCATCGCCGCGGCTGACCGGCGGAGTCGTCCACGGAACAGACGTGATAATTTATTGGCCAAGAGCTAGAAAAAACCAGACCTCAGTACGTCGGGAGCGTCTTTGCTGCGCTGAACGCTAGGGCTCAACGCTCAGTCGTCGTCAGTGCTGGCTCGCTGAGCCAACTAGCGAGCGAGCGCCACCTAGCCTAGCGGTCACTCTGGGGACCTAGCTCGGTCGGCAAGCGTTGCGAGTGCGACAAGTTTAAGATGATCAAGCGTTGAGAGTGCGACAAGTTTAAGCTGATCGGAAACTCTCTATGGCTTCAAGTCCACCTTGAAAAGCAACGCAACATAATGCTGGGCTGGTGTTTGCGTTGCCTTGTTTAATTGCAAGTAGAAGAGAGCCTCAAGCAAACTAGCGTTTTTTTCCGTTGAATGCGTAGCATTGTGTCGTAGCCGGGACACTCGGTACTCGACTGAGAAAAGCGCCGGGATTCGATAGCGCTGGCTGACGCAGCGGTGGCGCCACCTTCCGGAGGACAGACACCGTGGCACGCAGCTTCCGCTTCTCTCGATGCTCGAGCTGCTCACTGTCGCCGCCCTCCAGCAGTGAAGGATGACGCGTCATGTAATGGCGGCTCAGCCGCTCGTCGTAGGTTGGAGCGTGACCACGTGGCCTCGTGTCTACATCTGCGGCATTCGCTTTAATGGCGGCAGGAAATGGATCGCACTACTATAGGACAGAGTGAAAGATTAAGCGGCGCGTACGCTTGTCGGTGCTTTGGGCAAAGTTGAGAGTACGATGTGCGACTTTGAACCGTGCAGTCGTCGGGATGGTCGAGCTTACGAGAAAAACCGTTGAGTGCTGTGAAATCATTTCCGTTCAATGCTTATGTGACGAGTGCACAAAGTTTAGCTCGCGGCCAGCGACGTCTCGATTAGTGCAACCCAGCGGCCAGCGCCGAGCGTTCTGTCTACCGTTCGACGTCACGGCGGCCATACATTAACATTGCAAGTTCACGTTTAAATATTCGTGAAAACGATAAATAATAAAAGTGTAACAGAACAATAACAAAATAATGAATTTAATACATAATAAAAGTAAATAAATGTTAGCGTAAAGTCGACACGGCTGTGGCAGGGCCTTTCCCTTGGGCTCGGGGAGGGGGTGGCTAGCCGAACGACGACGCCATGACATCACGATCGGCAGACAGTTGCTCTCGTGAGAGGCCACTGTTGCTGCTGCAGCTGCACTCAGACTCGTATGATGCTGTTATCGGAAGTCACTCATAGATCGGCTTGCGTCAATAAAGTGCGTGCTGCTCATAAGTCTGACCATTGCATCGGTTTCGCAAGCGGTCTCCGACAGTTAAATAGTCGGACGGCAAGCTCAACGTCCAGAGTCGAGGAACTGTGCACTATGCCCTCCTGTGACCCTCAAGTGACCCTTCCGCGGATGTGTCGCGCCCTATAGCTTCGCGGCGAAATTTCGTAGCGACAGTTCGGCTGTGTCATTCGACCTTTTGATACCTTCCGGCTCGCTGATAGGATCTGGCTGTCGGCGTCATGCTGAAGTTGAGGTCGCTTTCTTGTTTAGTTGCAGGGTCTCCTGGCCTCGCGCGGAGCCTCGTCGTCGTCGCTACGAGCCCGTTGAGAGAGCGATTCCAGTTTTCCATGGTGCACTCAAATTTTAAGCTGCTATCGGTGGACATGCGGTACCAAACAGACGCCATCTCACGCTACAAAGAGAATGTGAGAGAAGCAGAAGCTCAGTCGGGAGCCAGAGTCGAAATGCCATGAGCAGCGTGGAAGTAGCAGCTCAGTACTCAGCCTAGGAGGGATGCGCCAAGTCAGTCGGCAGCAGCAGCAGCACTGTAGAGGGCGTTGCTTAAGACTTGTGCAAGTTATCTTCACAGTCTACGGCCGGCCGAGCAAAAGCTTCCGTCTCCAACGGTGTTTTAGTGCAGGAATGGAACAGCTAATTTATTGTCCATACAGGACCTGAGGGTACGAGGACCCTGGACCTGATGCAACAGTTTCCCTGAATATGGCGGAGCCAAGCCGTGGCAGGCCCTGTGGGTCAGCGTAAGAACTTTGCTCTGTATCCGTTGCTCAACCGGCAGTCATCCTAGCCCTTCTAGCAAAGGAGACGCGTGTCAAACTTCTGGGACTTGACAAGATGAGACTTGTAGCGATATTTATAGCCATATGCAGAGGCCTGCGGCTGCTTTTTCACGTAGCCCAGATAAAGGAAGTTACAATAATCTAAGCAAGACGGATCCAAGACAGAACCAAGATATGCGGGCCGGATGCCTTCCGCACAATGGGTTCCGCGTCGGGTCACGATTTTGTATAAGTCAGAGCGTGCACTCTATGAATGTGCGGACGGCGTTGAGCGAGTTCCAGGCAGACAGCGATTGCGACAGCTGCCCGAGGTACTTCTTCATCCAGCTGCCCAAAGTATTTCTTCGTCGAAGCTTCTGGCGTCCGAGCGGTTTTTTCCGAGCTACTGCATGTCCGACCGCTACTGACCAGCAGAGTCATCCACCGAAAAGAAGTGATAATTGATTGGCCTAGAGCTAGAAAAAACAGGCCGCACTACGCTGGGAACGTCTTTGCTGCGCTGAACGCTAGGGCTCAACGCTCAGTCGTCGTCAGTGCTGGCTCGCTGAGCCAATCGGCGAGCGAGCGCCACCTAGCGGTCACATAAGGGACCTAGCTCGGTCGGCAAGCGTCGCGAGTTCGACAAGTTGAAGGTAATCGGTTTTTCCGAGCTACTGCCTGTCCTACTTCACCTACTGCACCTTGAAAAGCAAGGCAACATAATGATGTGCTGGTGTGTACGTTGCCTTGTTTAATTGCAAGTAGAAGAGCACGTCAAGTAAACAAATGTTTTTATTTCCGTTTAATGCGTAGCAATGTGTCGTAGCCGGGACACTTGGTACTCGACTGAGGAAAGCGCCGGGATTCGATAGCGCTGGCTGACGCAGCGGTGGCGCCACCTTCCGGAGGACAGACACCGCGGCACGCAGCTTCCGCTTCTCTCGATGCTCGAGCTGCTCACTGTCGCCGCCCTCCAGCAGTGAAGGACGAGGCGTCATGTAATGGCGGCTCAGCCGCTCGTCGTAGGTTGGAGCTGACCGTGTGGCCTCGTGTCTATATCTGCGGCATTAGCTTTCATGGCGACAGGAAATGGATCGCACTACTATCGCACAGAGTGCGTACGCTTGTCGGTGCTTTGGGCAATATTGCGAGTACGATGTGCGACTGTGAACCTATGAAGCATGCCACGCAAGTCATTGCAATGGTGGTGCTTACAAGAAACAAGGTTGAGCGCGGTGTAATCCTCTCCGTCCGATGTGCACGCGGCGAGAGTGCAAAGCTTCGGTCGTTCCCAGTATCTTTATTGGCGCCCCCTAGCGGCGAGCGCCGTGCGTTCCCTTTACCGTTCGTCGCACGTGTCCCGGCTGCCGGATCGCGGTAGCCAATCGAGCTTGAGATCAGCGGGCCCACGCGACATCTCTCTGCATTGGAGAACGACGCTGCACTTAAGCGGCAAGATGCCTCTGTGCAAGGACTTTTTGGCTGTCTCTGCCTCCCACTCTGCTATTTGGGCTGATCCGCGTGACAATCATATCGGTTGCTTTCTTGTTTACTTGCAGCGTCTCAAAGTCCAGAGTCGACGAGCTATACTCTCTGCCCTCCTGTAGAGCTCACGCGACCCTTCCACGAAAGATCGCGGCTTATAGTGTCGTGGCGATATTTCGTGGCGCATTCGGCAATCTCGTTAGACCTTTGGGCAGCCAGACGCCTTCCGGCTCGCTGATGTGATCTGGGAGCCGATGCCATGCTGGAGTTCGGCCGCTTCTCTCGTTGCAGCGCTTGCTCGCTTCGTGCGGAGCCTCGTCGTTGCCACAAGCCCATCCAAAGAGCGAGTCCAGTTTTCAATAGTGCACTCAAACCCTAAGCGGCTATCGGTGGGCGTAGCTCCACAGTCTAGAATCTTCAGAGCAAAAGCTTCTGTCGTCAGCGCAGGAATGGAGCGGCCAGTTTATTGTCCTTCGAGACTGCGAGAGCACAACGAAGCTAAAACCAGTGCAGCATTCCACTAGCAATGAAATAGCGAGGCCATGACACGCCTTTTGTGTCACCCATTGTCGACTCGTGCATCCGTCAATCGACCGGGTGCCATGGCAGCTCAACCAGCAGAGGATACGGGCGGCTGGGCCTCTGGGATTTGTCAACCGTACTTGCAGACAAGCTGGAGCAGCGAAGGAACCAGACGCCATCTCCGATGCTAGCGTTGGTTCTCCAGGTGCCAGATGGTGTTGGCGGGGTCGTCGTAGCGACCGGACTGAGTAAGTTGCCGGAGTCTCAGAGCAGGTTCGGTACAAAATGCACTCACCCCCAGCGACCTCGCCATCAGACGCCTAGTCAACTGTTGCTTCTGCAGTGATAATGCTGGTCATACCGGCGAAGGTTCGAGCCGCTTAACCCACGGCACTGGCGAGCCGATAAGACAGCGGGCCCAGTAAAGTGGTTGCTGTTCGTTTGTGTACTCCCTCTACTGGGCACCCGTCGGTATCGGTCACCGGATCAGGCGACTTAATGCAGGAATATTAAAGGCCGCACCAAGCCAACCGCCCAAACACCAGCCCATTTCAAAGTCTGCACCGAGCAAACCGCCCAACCACCCGCTTAGAGCGGGGCACCACACACCAGTGGCCGAGAAGCAACAGGCACGTTCAACACTGGCCTAATTCAATTGAGTTTTAGATGCGCTCACCGGAAAAGACCATGCCTCTGCAGCCGGCGATGAATATGGCTATACGGTTAGTTACGAGAATCTCCAGAGGTTCAGCACGTGTTTCCTTAGCTGAAGGAACTGCGGTCACTCCCGGTCAATCCACAGATACGAATCAAAATTCTTGCTCGGACCCACAAGGTCCGCCACTGCTCGCTCTTTCCTACTTCGCTCAACTGACGAACCAATTTCAGCCTCATCGTGCCCTCAGGTCCTCTATTTACAATAAATTACTCGTTCAATTCCAACGCTTAAAGACCGTTGGCGTAAAAAGCTTTTTCTCTGCAGATCCTAGACTGTTGAGCTTATTTTCAAATTTCTTACGCATCAATTATTTCTCTCACGCAGCCACATTCGGCCAATCCTTTCCAAGTGTACTGAGCTGCTACGTCCATGCTACGCACTTTCCTCTTGACTTAACTATGCTTCCCGTTTTTTCTTCGCTTCGTGAGATTTTAATCTTTTGGCTACTGAATACGAATAAAAATGGCTTTGACTTTAGGAGAGCTACAGTATGCTTTTCCATAATAACGCGTGTTTAGTCATCCGTGGCTTCGTGGAGTCACAGATGAACATGCGATACTCTGTATTGCTGCGTGAGTCAACCGGTCCTACTCTACCTGCTACGTGGTGTGGGCACGCAAATATCTGCTGTCGGTTACTGCTGCTCGCCACGTTACTCTCAGCTTACTCGGCTTCGTGGCTGTATCGGCTGCGGAGCCAGCCAATGATCTTTCCAACTTCATGCCTTACCTTATTTACCAGCTTAGGCTACTCGTAGTAGTAGTAATAAAAATAATATCGCTTCACCTGAGGGCTGGCTACATGTACCAGCAAGCTTCTGCCGTTAGCCTTCAGCGAGATTGTTCTACGAACGATCTTTGCACGTCAGAAATTTGGCTGCAAATTCCAAATTTCGTAATTCGGCATGTCCACCGTGATAGAAAACGCCGGCCGATGCCTCTGGCCCGATGATCTCTGCATTGGCCAGCGTGTCACCTGACCTTCTACGTGGCCTCGTGTTTACTTTCAAAGCCGACTACGATAAATGCGCGGCCGAGGCCGCTTGCAGGCACGCAGAGGCTCTCTCTCTCTCTCTCTCTCTCTCTCTCTCTCTCTCTCTCTCTCGCATGCTGCCGGTCACACACGCACGTGCGCACGCACACCGTGCCAGAGCAGGCTTCATTGCCTCTGCTGCCTCTGCTGCCTGCCTGCGATCGATGCAGATGAGGAGCAAGCGAGCTCGATCTCTCGATGCCTCGCAACTGCAGGTGGAGCTGCCGGCAGCCGATCTATCGCCCGCGCCGGGCGTGGCGGCCTCGCTCGCTCTTCTGCAGGACATACTGGCCTGCCAGGATGCGTCCGTCCTGCCTCTCGATGCCCGCCGGCTCGACTTTGTCAAGGTTCGAGCGATCTCGATGCTCGCTGCCCACCACCAACACCCCTCTTCCGGAGCGGAGTGGTGAGACGTCGGCGGTGGCTGGCCCCCCTTTCAGGCAGCGCCTAAAGCGTTGCTCGCTCGGTGCACACCTGTTCTTTTGGTGGGGGGCCCTCGCCCAAGTCACCCGCCCGCTCTGCTGCGTCGCTGCTGAGTTTGGCTGCTGCTCGCAGATCGGGTCGACCGTCGTCGAGCCGCTGCTCAAAATGTGCACCGCCTCGGCCGCCCGCCTGTCGTCGGCTGCCGACATGGCCGCCTACATGGTCAACTGCCTGCAGCGAGCACAGGTCGTGCTGTCGCTGTATGAGCCCATGGAATAGGATATCACTTCTATGCTGACGATACTCAGTTGTATTTGTCATTTAAACCGTCGGAATCTGCTGCAGCAACTGAGAAACTGAATGCTTGCCTTGCCGATATTCGATCCTGGATGTCGTAAAACTGCCTGAAATTAAATGACGATAAAACCGAACTGCTTCTCATAGGACACCCTAAGCGTGTGGCTGGATTAAAAGGCTTTGCTGTTCTAATAGGTGATGCTATTGTGCGACCTTCACCACGTGCTCGTAATCTAGGTGTCGTGTTCGACAGCTGCCTCAATTTCAAAAGCTTCATTCAGAAGACTGCCTCTACAACTAGCCATCACATCCGATCCCTATCCAAGATTAGAAGCTGTCTCCCACAGTGGCTTGTAAAAAATTTAACTAGCTCTTTAGTTCTGTCTCGGCTTGATTATTGTAATTCCCTTTTGGCTGGGCTACCAAAGAAAGCTATTATGTTACTACAGCGGACTATGAATATGGCTGCAAGGCTGGTCTTCAAGTCCCAGCGGTTTGAGCACGTGTCACCTTTGCTGGAAGAGCTAGGATGGTTGCCGGTTGAGCAAAGGATACGGAGCAAAGTTCTTACGCTGACCCACAAGGCCCGCCACGGCTTGGCTCCTTCATACCTAGCTGAACTGCTACATCAGTTTCAGCCTGTTCGCGCCCTCAGGTCCTGTGTGGACAATAAATTAGCTGTCCCATTCCTTCGCTTAAAGACAGTTGGCGACAGAAGCTTTAGCTGTGCAGGTCCTAGACTGTGGAACTCGCTTCCACAATTCTTACGTAACGACATCTACTCTCCAACTGCCGACTATGGCACATCTTTTCAGCGGTCCTGAACTGCTACTTCTATGATACTCACTACCTCAACAGCTCTCCTAACTCTGCTATGCTTCCCACTTTCTCTTTGTTGCGTGAGACGAAGTCTGTTGGCTACCGAATGCGTACCAAAAGCCGCTTAGGCTGTGAGTGCGTTATACAAAACTCTCCTGCGTAACGCCCACATGGTCTTTATGACTTTGTGGAGTTACTGACGGAGATACATTACATTACATGAGTTCACCGAGCAGCATCTGGACATGCTGTCTGTTCAGGTCAGCAGCCGTGATGCCTCCTAGTGAGAGAGAGAATGAGAGAAAGAGAGAGAGAGAGAGAGAGAGAGAGAGAGAGAGAGAGAGAGAGAGAGAGTGAGAGAAATAGGGGGAGAGAGAGAAAGAGAGAGAGAGAGAGAGAGAGGGGGAGAGAGATTGAGATTGAGATTGAGAGAGAGAGAGAGAGAGAGTGCGTGTGTGTGTGTATGTGTGTGTGCATGCGTGTGTGCGTGCGTATGTGATCAATCGCCGTTGCCGGCGATCGGGCTGCAGCTTCTGCACCTGTGCGACCTGCCTTGCCCCGCCTTCAAGTTCGAGCCGTGCTTGCTGTAGATCGATGCTTACCTGGGCACTAGTCGGCGAGCAGACGTCGCTCGTCCTCGGCTCGTTTGGCTTGTCGAGTTTGTGCATGGCAGCAGCCTCCGTGCAGGTGAGAGCACTGGCTGAAAGCCACGGTCTCGCACTGCAGCGCCGCGCCCTGCAGCGTCGCGCCCTGCGGCGGCACCTTCAGGCCTGCTTACGTGCCCAGCTTGCCACAATACAAGTGTATTGATTGTATTGTTTACAATGCGACAGCAGCTCGTGCCTTGCAAAGGGCTGTCGTCTTGGCTCAGGTGTGAGGTGCTTGCTCTCGCTCTGCGACCCAAACGCTGATTGCGGCTTTGAGTCCCACTTGCTTCCTCTCCTGTACCAAAGCAGCCGGAGCAACAGCTTGCAGTGTTATGTAATGCTTGTCCCTAGTTCGCGAACACCGTGGCCATGCCGGCCGCAGTCCTTGTGTGTATATTTCGTTGCAGAATGGCATGTCCTCCAAGCCTGGCCTGGACGAAATGTATATAGGTGTTCATTGTTGCTACAACTTGTGACAAACTATGTAGTGGACAAAAAGTGGTCCGATGATCAGATTGTGGGAACACATGAACAATCCGATTTCAATTACTCACAAAGAACTTTGCACATCCGACATCGCAACTCTTCAGGCATTTATAAATAAAGGATTCTTGCTATAAAAATAGAAACTTATGGAGTTTCAAAAGAAGAATTAAATTATTTCTGAAAAGGAAAAGTTGGATCGATCGAAATAGACAAGAAAGTCCGACAAATTGCCATTCGTTGCTTTGTTCTGTCCTTAGTTCTGCTTATGAAGCAGGAGCACTTAAGCCTAGAAGCATTAATTTTCATTCTACTTCTAGGCTACAACTACAATCTCCACTCGAGTCAAACACTATCTCAGCGATTAACTTAACACGTGGTCATTCTGCAAATCTAACACAAGACACACTGAGAATCGTCACTACACCACTAAAAATACAGCATTAGAGAAGCACAAGTTGTTCATGCATTCCAAGACCGGCTATAGAGGAATTGGTAAGCGTGGCATCTTAGTATAGTATGCCTTCAGACAAATGCTTACTGAATTGGGGGCATAGCCGGTGCATCGTCGGCGACGGGCGAGCGCGACTGCCATTGAAGGACAACGACGGCGACGATTGAAGGACTACTCACTAAACAGCGAGTTCCGGCACCCGCGGTACACTCTTGCGTCACCAGCGGGCGCAGCGAGAGCGGCGGCCATTAGGAAGATCAGCCACTTCATCGTCGGTCGGTGCTGAACTACATGGTAGGGCATGCTGAAAACGTGAAAACACAGCGAGCGCAACTTCTAACACAACATCCGGTACTGCCGACCGACTGTTACCCAGTCGACTCTGGCGAGCTGAGCGCTAACAAGCTTAGCCAAGACACGTGTCTACGCTTGCAACGAGCGACTACGCTGATGCACACAAAGCTTTGAACTTTTCAGTAACGGTAGCTCACATGTAAACTACTGCCACAGCACACAAAATGGTCGCTGGTTGCCAAGCAGAGGTCTTGCTTGAAGGAGCGCCCACTCTAGGCTAGATTGTCTACAGTCGTAGCGAAGGCGGCTAGTTTGGTGAGGCGTAAACGCGTCGGCGTCGCGAGCCTGCCTCTCAGACTTCTTCGCTGTCCAAGCTGGACCAAGGAGCAACTGCACGCTGCTGCTTGGCGAGACTGTGCTGCTCACAGTTTATATCACTACCGTCGCATCGGTTGACAAAGTGCGGCGATATGCAGGCCGGATGCCTCCCGCACAACGGGTTTGGCGTCGAGTCACGATTTCGTAACTTGACGAAAGTGCAGACGGCGTCGAGCGAGTGCCAGATAGCCATCGATTGCGAAGGTTGGCCGAGGTATTTCTTCGTCCAAGCGTCTCTAGTCCGAGCGGTTTTTTCCGAGCTACTGCCTGTCCTAGCTACTGACTTACCGAGCGCCCATCGCCGCGGCTGACCGGCGGAGTCGTCCACGGAACAGACGTGATAATTTATTGGCCAAGAGCTAGAAAAACCAGACCGCAGTACGTCGGGAGCGTCTTTGCTGCGCTGAACGCTAGGGCTCAACGCTCAGTCGTCGTCAGTGCTGGCTCGCTGAGCCAACTGGCGAGCGAGCGCCACCTAGCGGTCACTCTGGGGACCTAGCTCGGTCGGCAAACGTTGGGAGTGCACAGCAGTGGCGCCACCTTCCGGAGGACAGAAACCGCGGCACGCAGCTTCCGCTTCTCTCGATGCTCGAGCTGCTCACTGTCGCCGCCCTCCAGCAGTGAAGGACGAGGCGTCATGTAATGGCGGCTCAGCCGCTCGTCGTAGGTTGGAGCGTGACCACGTGGCCTCGTGTCTACATCTGCGGCATTCGCTTTAATGGCGGCAGGAAATGGATCGCACTACTATAGAACAGAGTGAAAGATTAAGCGACGCGTACGCTTGTCGGTGCTTTGGGCAAAGTTGAGAGTACGATGTGCGACTGTGAACCGTGCAGTCGTCGGGATGGTCGAGCTTACAAAAAAAAAAAAAAACGTTGAGTGCTGTGAAATCATTTCCGTTCGATGCTTATGTGACGAGTGCACAAAGTTTAGCTCGCGGCCAGTGTCTCGATTAGTGCCACCCAGCGGCCAGCGCCGAGCGCTCTGTTTACCTTTCGATGCACTCGTCATGGCGGCCATACATTAACGTTGCGAGCCCATATCCGTAGCGTTGAAAAATCTATTTGACAGCGGATGAGGCTTATGGGCGTTCAACGGGTGCCATGTCGTACAGAACAACTCGTGCGGCTCAAAGCCTGGAGCTCAAAGCAGCTCAAATGCCGAGGTCAACTACTGGCAGACAGGTCGCTGCCTATTACACGGCTTCGGCGGTTACGCTGCCTCAGCGATGGCTAATAGCACGATCTCTCCACAGTCTTCATAATTCAGGAGCGTGGAATAGCATTAGTACTAAAAATAATACAGGTGTATATCGCCCTCGGAGAACTGAATCTCTTGCTAGGCACTTTACAGATGCTGTAAAGAAAGCATGACCGAATGATTAGTGATAGAAAGAAAACAAGTGATTATCGGGCTGATTTAGCACGCCGACAATTCAATCGTTCAAATGGCTGCATAAGGAGAGCAATGCGTGCAGACCTGGCGCTTATAAAGCGTCCAACGGTACTCGCGATAGCAAGATGAATTATTTCCTCTTTTTGCACTTGAAACGGCATGAGGTTACAGGCGTACTCGTTACAAGCTTAGAGCTGCTACCGTTAGAACATTACGTTACAAGGTTAAAGCCTTCGCATACGTATTTTCGTAACGCTTAAACATCCGTGAAAACGATAAATAATAAAAGTGTAACAGAACAATAACAAAATAATGAATTTAATACATAATAAAAGTAAATAAATGTTAGCGTAAAGTCGACACGGCTGTGGCAGGGCCTTTCTCTTGGGCTAGGGGAGGGGGTGGCTAGCCGAACGACGACGCCATGACATCACGATTGGCAGACCGTTGCGCTCGTGAGAGGCTACTGGTGCTGCTGCAGCTGCGCTCAGACTCACATGCTGCTGTTATCGGAAGTCACTCATGGATCGGGTTGCGTAAATAAAGTGCGTGCTGCTTATAAGTCTGACCATTGCATCGGTTTCGCAAGCGGTCTCCGACAGTTAAATAGTCGGACGGCAAGCTCAACGTCCCGAGTCGAGGAGCTGTGCACTATGCCCTCCTGTAGAGCGCACGTGACCCTTCCGCGGATGGGTCGCGCCCTATAGCTTCGCGGCGACTTCTCGTAGCACGTCCTACCGTGTCATTCGACATTTTGACACCTAGACGCCTTCCGGCTCGCTGGTGTGATCTGGTGTGAGTCGGCGTCATGCTAAAGTTCGGTCGCTCTCGTTGCAGCGTCTTCTGGCCTCGAGTCGTCGCTACGAGCTCGTTCGGAGAGCGAGTCCAGTTTTCCATGGTGCACTCAAACCCTAAGCTGCCATCGGTGCGCATACGGTACCAAACAGGCGTCATCTCACGCTACAAAGAGAATGTGAGAGAAGCATAGCTCGGTCGGCAGGCTGAGTCGAAATGGCGTGAGTAGCATGGAACTAGCAGTCTAGGGCCTGCCGATAAAAAAGCTTCTGTCTCCAACGGTGTTTAAGTGCAGGAATGGAACGGCTAGTTTATTGTCCATACAGGACCTGAGGTTACGAGGACGCAGGACCTGATGCAACGATTTCACTGAGGAATGGCGGAGCCAAGCCGTGGCAGGCCCTGTGGGTCAGCGTAAGAACTTTGCTCTGTATCCGAATCTCAACCGGCAGCCATCCTAGCCCTTCTAGCAAAGGAGACGCGTGTCAAACTTCTGGGACTTAAGAAGACGAGACTTGTAGCGATATTCATAGCCAGGCCCATGGCTGTTTTTTCCGCAGCCCAGCTAAAAGGGAGTCACAATAATCTAACCAAGACTGAGCCAAGACAGAACCAAGATATGCGGGCCGGATACATCCCGCACAACGGGTTTCGCGTCCGGTCACGATTTTGTTTAAGTCAGAGCGAGTACTTGACGAATGTGCGGACGGCGTTGAGCGAGTTCCAGGCAGCCAGCAATTGCGACAGCTGCCCGAGGTACTTCTTCATCCAGCTGCCCAAAGTATTTCTTCGTCGAAGCTTCTGGCGTCCGAGTGGTTTTTTCAGAGCCACTGCCTGTCCGACCGCTACTGACCTACCGAGCGCCCATCGCCACGGCTGAGCGGTGGCTGACCAGCGGAATCGCCCACAAAAAGGAGCTATTTAAATGTTTTGCAAGCCACCTTAAAGGATAGCTCCTTATCTTAGATAGGGATTGGACGTGATTGCTAACTGTAAAAGCAGTCTCCTGAATAAAGCTTTTAAAATGTAGGAAGCTTTCGGAAACGAGACCTAAATTTCCAGTACGTGATGATGGTCGCACAGCAGCAACAGAAGGTCACACAGCACCTACTAAAAGAGATGATGGTCCCACAGCAGCATCGTCTGTTAAAAGAGAAAAGCCTTCTAATCCAGCCATACGCTTTGGGTGTTCTAGGAGCAGCAGCAGTTCAGTGTTATCAACGTTTAGTTTCAATAAATTGGCCGACATCCAGTATCGCATGTCGGCTAAGCAAGCATTCACTTTATCCGTTGCTGCAGCAGATTCCGACGGTTTGAATGACAAATTCAGCTGAGTACCATCAGCATAAAGTGATATCTTATTCCATGAGCCTTAATAATTTTTCACAGAGGTTGAGCATAAATAGAGCACAGCAAGGGGCCGAGGAAGGACCATTAATGGACTCTATGAGTGACCCATATTATACATATAAAACTATATATTAGGTCTATTTTCCATGATCTGAGAATCTGAGAGGATGATGAGGCTGAAACTGGTGCAGCATTTTGGATAGCAATAAGGAAACTAGGTCATGGCATGCCTTTTGGCTCAGAGTAAGTCCGTTATCGAGTCTTGTGCCCGTTGATCGACCGGCGACCTTTGCAGCACGTCCAGCAAAAGAAAAGCAAAGAGGAGCACGCTGGAAATTGGCGTAGGCAGGTTAATCGGATTGACGGTCTTTCTGCCCGCGTTGGCGATGAACACCTGAAATCAACCTAAAATAGAAACCTTTTTCGACCGGTGACCAGTGCGAGTACGATCAGCTTCGACAAAGAGCCGGTAAACGAATTCCCCAGCCGCCGCGAGGCAGACGGCTGAATCTCGGAGCGGGGCCCACTTGACGGCAAAGCGGGCCCGAACTCTAGCAGTAGCTTTTTGCATGCGCTAGCTAATACTAGGAAGCGATCCGAGTGGGCGTACATATACTAAATACCACTGGAGCGCGAAAGGGAGCGTTCGTGATCCATGCACCATGTTTGTTCAAGTAGGAGAGAGAGAGATATTGCGGAGGTGGCTCGGGCTACAAGAAATGACCAGAAATGGAAACAAATTTCTCACCTCCTTCTACGTGTGGCTCCTTACTGCAAGCTAGCGACTAGAGTAGGAGGCATTTGCCTCCTTTGCTTAACAAAGTGGACTCTACGTATGTATGAACGTCCGTCTGTAACTCCACAAAGCCACACAAAGACTGTGTGAGTGCTACACTGGAGAGTTTGGCATAGCCCATCCACTCACAGCCTAGGCGGCTTCCGTTGCACATTCGGTATCCAATAGACTTCGTCTCATGCAACAAAGAGAAATTGGGAAGCATAGTAGAGTCAGGAAAGCAGTTGAGGTAGTGAGTAGCACGGAAATAGCAGCTCAGGTTGGCGGGAGAGGATTTGTTACAGTCTGCACCCGGAGATTACTTGTCACATGCAATACGACCGTCATTATGTGCTCAGAATTTAGATGTCTAGTTTGGTAACGTCTTAACGTTTACAGCTTTATTAAGAATGCCACTTCTTTAGCTAGTCATAGCGTTCAATCCCTGCGAAAAGGACCTGTCTGCAGCTGAGGATGGCTGGCTGTAGATCTTACTGGCTTCCTGGTCCTTCCTGGTCCTTTCTTCCTTCCTGGTCCAGTCAAAGCTTGTCTGCTGTAACTCACAGTTTTAGATGCGGTCGCGAAAGATCACATTACATCTTTGAAGCTGACGATGGATATTGCCGCATGGCGAGTCAAAAGATCCCAGAGGTGTTTTCTTTGCTGAAAGAGCTATGGTGGCTCCTGATCGTTCAACGAATGTAGATCAAAGTATTTGCTTGGACCTACATGGCCGACCAGTGCTAGGCTTTATCCTACCTAGCTCAGTTAATATTCCACCAGTTTCGGCCTCCTCCTACCCCAATCCTGTCCTCAATTGGCAATAAAGCAGCCGTTTCATTTCGATGCGAAAGAGTGCTGGAGACAAAAGCTTTGTCTCTGTAGATCCAAGTCGGCGGAACTCGCTTTCACCTTTCTTACGCAATGATACCTTCTCTCCTGCTGCCGCATGTGACATATCCTTTCCAGGTGTCCTGAGCTGCTACGTCCATACTACTCACTTCCCGCCTGACTCAGCTCTGTTTCCCACTTTCTCTTCGTAGATTGAAATGGATTCTGCTTTGTTGCTGAATACATATCGAAAGCCACTTTGAATTTAGGAGCGCCATAAAACGCATTTCAAGAATAGTACATATTTGTCCTTTGTCGCTTCACGGGGTCACTAATGAGTATGCACTACACTGTATTGTGTGAGTCAACCCGCTCTACACTATCAACCACATCAAAAAATGGTGGCGTTAACTAGATGATGAATCACGTCTTGACGCACGTTTCAAATTACTTAGTAATGTTGTGTCAAATAACTGCCGAGATTCGCATGCCTCCACACAGTCAGTCGTACTTTCAATCTTAGTTGGGCGTTCCACATAGCAGCACTATGCCGAAGCGACTCAGTTCCACAGCGAACTTGCAGCCAGTGTGAGACTGCGATGCTCTCGCGAAACTCTTTTGGCAAGCCAACGCTACCTCCGTTGCTCTGACGAATTGCGATCTCACTTATATAAGTGCACTGGTGTTATCCAGTTGTTAGGCGCTCGCCCGGCCAAGGTCTGGCCGAGGTCCTGGGCTCGAGCCCATGGCATATGTGAAGCGCCTAAATAAAGATTATGTTCATTTAAGGAGCCATACAGCTGAAATAAATACACACACACACACGCACACACGCACACGCGCGCGCATACACACACACAGTCGAGCTCCTCGCGCGAACTTGGCTCGCTGTGCGGCGGCGCCCGCAGCAAGCGATACGCGACGCGTGTCAGCAGCCGGGCACGCGCAGCTAGGATGCACGGCGTTTATTTCCCTTGCGGACTCTTAACCCTGACAGTATCGTTAGGTACACGGCCGCGGCTTCCTGCGGTGTCCAGCGAGCGACATCCGAGCAGATCCCAGCGCAGAGCGCACCACTTCTCGCACGTCAAGGGCAGCAGACGTATGTAGCGCACGTTGGCGATGGGCTTAGGCAGGTTAATCTGATTGACGTTTTCTATGTCCGTGTTGGCAAGGAACACCTGAAATCGACCGAAATAGAAAGTTTTTTTCGACCCGTGACCAGTGCGAGTAGGATAAGCTATTAAAAAGAAGAGCCGTTAAGCGAATTCCCCAGCCGCCACGAGGCAGACGGCTGAATCGCGGAGCGAAGCCCACTTGACGGCGAAGCGGGCCTGAACTGTAACCGTAGAATCCGCACGTGCTACCTAAGCGAACGCTCACTGGCTAACGCTCGTAAGCGACCCGAGAGGGCGTACCATTGCAGTCCCGAAGGGAGCGTACGGGATCCACGCGTCACGTTTGTTCACGTAGGAGAGAGAGAAAGTGCGCACAAAGTGCTTATGATCTTTGTTTCCGCTGCCAGCGATCCTGATTCCAGTGATCTGAAGCGTGAATGCGGAGCGCGCGCGACCTTTGACCACGTGAACTTCTCGCGGCGCTCGGAAAGAAAGATATGGCCGGCAGCGGGGTCAAACGGGGTCAAACGACGAAAACACACGTCGGCGGCGGGTTCGCGGCGTGAGCGGCTCGACGCACTGTACGGGGTCTGGGCAGATTCACTTGGATGTAAGTTCCCTGTGGTGGCGTCGTTAAAGTTTCGTGACGTGGCTGCCAGCCTTTGTTACCACCTTCACGATATTGCAAGAGATTCGAGAAATGCGGTTTTTGGCTTATGCTGTCGCTTACGCTGCTCGCCGAAAACGATACGCCCCGTAATTCGGCTGACGAACGGAAAGGCAAAGCAGCAGGTCACGTGGCGATGATGGCGACACACGCACTTGCGGAAGCTGCGATGGGCGCCGTCCGTCGCGGCCGAAAGCGTGCCAAAGCGGCGACCGCCATTTGCAGAGCGTGCATCGCAGGCGACGGGCGAGCGCGACTGCCATTGAAGGACAACGACGGCGACGATTGAAGGACTACTCACAAAACAGCGAGTTCTGGCACCCGCGGTACACTCTTGCGTCACGTGCGGGCGCAGCGAGAGCGGCGACCATTAGGAAGATCAGCCACTTCATCGTCGGTCGGTGCTGAACTACATGGTAGGGGATGTTGAAAACGTGAAAACACAGCGAGCGCAACTTCTAACACAACATCCGGTACTGCCGGCCGACTGTTACCCAGTCGACTCTGGCGAGCTGAGCGCTAATAAGCGTAGCCAAACCATGAGTATACGCTTTCAACGAGCGACTACGCTGATGCAGACAAAGCCTTGATCTGTCTAGTAACCATAACTCATATCTAAACTACAGCCACAGCACCAAAAATGGGCGCTGATTGCCAAGCAGAGGTCTCGCTTGAAGAAGCGCCCACTCTAGGCTAGATAGTCTGCGGTCGTAGCGACGGCGGCTAGTTTGTTGAGGCGTAAACGCGTCGGCGTCGCGAACCTGCCTCTCAGACTTCTTCGCTGTCACTGGACCAAGGAGCAACTGCACGCTGCTGCTTGGCGAGATTGTGCTGCTCACAGTTTATATCACTACCGTCGCATCGGTTGACAAAGTGCGGCGATATGCGGGCCGGATGCCTCCCGCACAACGGGTTTGGCGTCGAGTCACGATTTCGTAACTTGACGAAAGTGCAGACGTGAAAAGCAACGCAGCATAATGCTGGGCTGGTGTGTGCGTTGCCTTGTTTAATTGCAAGTAGAAGAGAGCCTCAAGCAAACTAGCGTTTTTATTTCCGTTGAATGCGTAGCAATGTGTCGTAGCCAGGACACTCGGTACTCGACTGAGAAAAGCGCCGGGATTCGATAGCGCTGGCTGACGCAGCGGTGGCGCCACCTTCCGGAGGACAGACACCGCGGCACGCAGCTTCCGCTTCTCTCGATGCTCGAGCTGCTCACTGTCGCCGCCCTCCAGCAGTGAAGGACGAGGCGTCATGTAATGGCGGCTCAGCCGCTCGTCTCAGGTTGGAGCTGATGACCGCGTGGCCTCGTGTCTACATCTGCGGCATTCGCTTTCATGGCGGCAGGAAATGGATCGCACTACTATAGGACAGAGTGAAAGATTAAGCGACGCGTACGCTTGTCGGTGCTTTGGGCAAAGTTGAGAGTACGATGTGCGACTGTGAACCACTGAAGCATGCCATGCAGGTCGTTGCAATGGTCGTGCTTACAAGAAACAGGGTTAAGCGACGGCAGCCGCGACGCATGCGACGAAACGGTAAAAAGGCAAAACGGTAAAGGGAACGAACTACGTTCGCCGCTAGGCGGCGCCAGTAAAGAAACTGGCAACGACCGAAGCTTTCTCGCGGGCTTGCGCATCGGATGATCGGACGATCGGAGAGGATTACATCTCGGATCGCGGTAGCCAATCGAGCTTGAGATCGGCGCGCCCACGCGTCATCTCTCTGCATTAGTGAGCGACGCCGCACTTACGCGGTGCAAGATGCCTCTGTGCAAGGACTTTTTGGCTGCCTCTGCCTCCTACTCTACTATTTGGGCCGATCCACGCGACAAGCTCATTTGCACAGCAGCGCCATCTACGAGTCGTACTTGCCCGACATCATCGTGCTGCAGAGACGCTGGCGGCCCAACTGCTAGACGGAGCGACAGGGAGCGGTCTCGGCTTGTGACTCCGGGTCACTCGCTACTTGCTCAAGGTCATTGCTGCTGGCGTGCTCCAGTCAATGACGTTTGCTGCTCGAGCCTAAATCTTGGTGCGATCGCCAAGACTGCGTGCGTAAGTTACCCTATACGGCAGATGGTACACCGCAAAACATGTACGCCCTAAAACCTCAGCCATAATTCCACGCCGCGGTGCTGATCTACGACCGGCTTGTTAGCCGCTGCGGTAGGCAAACGACGGGCGAATCAGTCGGGCAACTTCCGTCGGTCCGATTGAACGATTGGCATTGTGGCGAGCATCCGTAGCCTACGCGGCCCGAAGCGAGCTGCGAACTGCTGGTGGCGCGCGCGGCCTCAGTAGTGGTGGCTGCAAGTGAAGCAGGAACTCCGGAACGCAGGCGTAGAAAGGCATTATTATAATAATATTAATTTTTATTTATATACGATCGATGTAAATATTTCATAATATAATATTAAATACGATATAATTAGTATTAAGCATAATATATTATATAATATATTAAAAGGTTGAGAAAAAAATTCATGCGGCGTTTCTGATATCGATTTTAAGAATATTTAAAGAAATAATGGATTAGTAATGTATTATTTATTTAATAAAAAATACGACAAATTAACTTGTTTCAACCTTATATATATATCATAACGTATATTATAATAGAATATTATATTATAATATTATATTACAATTTTATTATATTACACTAGTTATGATATAGCTTTCATTATTATATAGCGTCACGCAGAGAGGCGTCACTCGAGTGCCGGCTGCTCGGCGTCGCTGCACGTGCCCACACGTGGGCTTCGCTGGCACCGACACTTCCGACGGCCCGCTCGCTGTGCCGTGTGCCGTTGCAACCGCGCTCTGGCGGACAGTCTCGCTCAAACTGGGCGAGAATTTACGAGACTCCGCGGGACGTGGACTTCGCTGATTTGTAAGCGGCAGGCGTGCAATTGTGAACCAGTCCTCATTGGCACGGTTACCTCCGCGTAACCCTCGCAGTTTTTACAAACGGCGCATAGCGGCTTCCGTGTGCGTTCGTAACTGCGCTAGTCTCGGCCGACAAATTACGAGTAATGGCGGAGCCCTAACCCCTGGAATTGCGGCTAGCCACTGATAGGTGCAGTACTACAGCAGCACACTCAGGTTTCCAACTGTAGCGGAACAGCGACGAAGCGCACCCATCCCTTAACATTGCAAGCCCATATCCATAGCATTAACAATTCTATTAGCCAGCGGTTGAGGCTTACGCACGTTCAACAGGTGCCATGACTTGCAGAAAAACTTGTGAGGCCAAAAGCCTGGAGCTTCAATCAGCTTAAATGCCGACGCCGACCACTGGCGCACAGCTCGCTATCTATTACGCGGGTTCGGCTGTTACGCTGCATTGGCGATGATAATATGAACAATCTGTCCCTAGGCCTTTTTATTTCAGGAACGTCGAATAACATTATTACTACAAAATAATACATTTGCATAGCTCCCTTAGAGAATTGAATCTGTGTCTAGGCACTTTACAGATGCCGTAAAGAAAGCATGACCGAATGATTAGTGATGTAATGAATATCAGCGATTATCGGGCTGATTTAGCACGCCGCCTCTTTAAATTGAGCTGTTTATACAGACCTGACGCTCATAAAGCGTCAAACGGTACTCTCGATGGCACGATGAATTATCTACTCTTTTTGCAGCCAGTACGGCAGGCGGCTACGGGCAGACTCAAGACAAGCTTAGAGCCGGTTAGAACGTTGACGTTACAAGGTTAGAGCCGCTCGGATACGTATTTTTTCTTTATGTTTAAATACTCGTGAACACAATACATAATTAATATTTAACTTTAAACATTAATAAAACAAGAAATGTTTTTTAACAAATAAATATAGGCGTAAAGTCGCTGGTCAAGTTGCGACGGTCCGGGCACGGCCTTGCCCTTGGGCTCAGGCGGTGGCTAATCGAACGATGACGTCACGACACCATGATCGGCTGCTGCTGCGCTCATATTCGTGCGCCGGCCTTATTGGAAGTCGTCCATCGATCGGGTTGCATGAATAAATTTGGCGCTGCTCATATAAGTCTGATCGTTGCATCCGTTTGACAAGCGGTTTCCACCAGTTAAATATTCGGACGCTACCCTCAAAGTCCTGAGTAGTCGAGCTATACTCTCTGCTCTCCTGTAGAGCTCACGAGACCCTTCCACGAAAGATCGCGCCCTATAGACTATAGTATCGTGGCAACATTTCCTGGTGCGTTCGGCAATCTCGTTAGACCTTTTGGCAGTGAGCTGCGACGTCCATGCTACGCACTTTCTTGACTTAACTATGCTTCCCGTTTTCTCTTCGCTGCGTGAGATTCTAATCTTTTGGCTACTGAATACGCATCGAAGTGGCTTTGACTTTAGGAGAGCTACAATATGCATTTCCATAATAACGCGTATTTAGTCATCCGTGGCTTCGTGGAGTCATAGATGGATATGCGATACTCTGTATTGCTGCGTGAGTCAGCCACCCCTACTCTACCTGCTACGTCGAGAAACGGCCTCGGTGACTATGCAAAGGTGAATCGTGGCTTGACTCACGGTTTAATTATTCAGCAATGCAGTGGCAAACAACTGTGGTGATTCGCACACCCGCACTATTAATCTTAGCTGGGCGTTCCATCTAACAGCACTAGGCCGAAGTGACTCGGTCCCGTGGCACACTGGCAGCCAGTGTGTTATTGAGACGACAAGGCGCAGCGATGCCTTGAGTCCTCTCTCGCGGAACTCTTTTAGCAAGCCAACGCGACTTCGGTCGCAATGACGACATGCGATCTCGTTTATATTAGGTTTCGTTAAACTTCACCCGATGCTCCGCTGCCTTGAACGGCGGGGCTTTTTCGAGTTTCGCTGTCGAATTCACGGCTGACCAACGAAAATGGCTGAAACAAAATGGCGGTCGAGTGAGCATTTGGCGCCGCCGCGCGGCAAATTTTTGCTTGAATAGTGTCCCGTGGTCTTTTCCCCAGCCGTGCACGGCTCCTGCGCAGTGCAGGGGTACCGAAGTCAAGCCGGTACATAAAATGATAAAGTCCCCTCTCTATAGCAGTTTCAGGAGCAGATTCCACCTATATTCACCAATGTACCGGCGCCTCGTCACACAACGAAGACGAAGTGAGGAGTCGAGCTGAACTGCGAGACGATTCGAACGCTGCCTCCGGCATCGAGTCTCACCGCCACCTAGGGGAGCCATCGAGCCTGCTCGTCTGCCGCCGGAATCCGTCGTCCCTGGAATCCGTCGTCCCTTCGTGGGCCAATTCAGCACAGCGGACGCAGCTCCCGAGTAGCTCCGGCGAACTGCTGTCAGAACCCGATTCCATGCCGAAGTTTTCGCCCTCGGCGGTTGGTCGCACGTGAGGTTTCGTGTGCTCTCTCGAAAACGGAGCATGCAGAAGGAAGTACACATGCGGGAGTATGTGGGCGGAAGTACCCAAGAAGACTTGGGACACGGACTTGGGCGTTGGCTCGTGCTCGGTCCGCTCTCTCTATAGCTCGCTGACAACGGAGCTGCCGGCTGCGACCTGCAGCTCTGGTGCATCGCAGCACCGGTGCTTCGACGCCAGAGGGCGCTAGCGCTGCAGTCATGGCACCGACACGCCACTCCAACGAGTAGTCGCAGCAACATTTTCGATTGGCTCTCGCCCCAGCAGTCGCACGCTGCCGCCGTCACATGTTCGAGAGGCTGCTGCACGCACTGAGCGGCCATTTACTACTGGAACTATGCCGCTGGACGGGCGCTGGTTCGACGTTCGTTCGTTGCCTACTTGGGGGTACATACTCCGCCGCCACGGCGCTGTGTGGACACCGTGTTCGTCGATGTCACGAGGAGGTTAGAAGGCACCGGTCCGTAGGCGAAAGTACGTAGGCGGAATTACGTGGGTGGAAGTACGTCGGCTGATAGTAGGCGGATGTACGCAGGTGGTCCGTAGGCGGATTATAATATTGACAACAATAATAATACATTTGCACAGCACCCTCAGAGAACTGAATCTTTTTTTGAGCACTTTATCGATGGTGTATGGAAAGCATTACCGAACGATTGGTGGTAACATCCGCAAGCAGCAGGCGTAGTAGTGTAAGCAGGTACGTGTACACGAAGAACGAATCGGACTAGGAGTCGGATCGAAAATCGGACTCGGACGCACCGGATATACGCAGGCGGTCAGTGGGCGGATGCATTTAGGCTGTTGATGCGTCAGTCGCGCTCAGCCCGAGGAGACGAGTAGGGCCACAGCTGCGCGTCTTTGCAGAGCACGTAGACAAAATCGGAATTCCAGATAGAGAAGCGCGAAATTGTACGCACAAGGCAGCCCTGAAAGCGGGCGCACGACAAACGAAGGGCCACGCGCCGCCCTATACGCGCTGGCAGCTGGCAGCTTTCTCGCCAATGACGCCGGCGCTCACGAGACGGTCCAGGTGGTCTTTGCAATGCACTAGCATGTACGCCTCCAGCTTCCCGCGAGGCGTCCCGGGCGCGCCGCCGCCGTCCGGCGCAGCAGCGAGCAGCGAGCAGAGAGAGTCGACGCGCTCGACGGCCGCGGGCACGTCGTCCGCTCGCCGCACGGTCAGCTCGACTTCGCCTACCGAGTAGCCGAAGTCGGCCACGTCCAGGTCCACTCGCATCTCGTCCAGGACGTACACTTTCCTCGAGGTCGAGAAGGCGGAGAATCTCTCGCAACCTCTGCTCTGCAGCCAAGCCTCGACGCCTCTGCGCGGCGACGCGTCCTCCACGAAGCGGCCGCCGCAGCCAAACGCCGCGCGCAGCTTCTCCAGTATGGCGCCCGGTTCGGCGAGCTCGGCGTACTGCTGCGTTACGACGTGAGCGCGCGTGCGCGTCGCCGGCGGGCATTTCAGCTGCCACGCGCCGTCGCGCTGACGAATCCAAAAGTCGCTCAGGGTGAGCTCGTACGCTGCGTTGTCGAAGTAAGCGTCGGCGAACTCGCAGCTACCGGCCAAGGACGCGCCCAGGCGGACCAGCGTCTCCTCGCACGCGGGGCGCACGATAAACTTCCTCTCCACCTCGATCATTACGGTCTCGCGCTGGCTGCAACGGCGGAGGAACTTCGCCTTCGCGTGCTACTTGACGGCAGCCGAGATGTTGGCGCGTCAGGTGGGCGCTCCAGCCAAATCGCCGACCGGGGCCTCGGCGATCAAGCCGGAAGCGGATGCAGTCGATTAGCAAGGTCAAGGCGACTGACCGGTTCTCGAGCGGTCGTGCTTAGCTTCTCTCAAGCTTTCTCGATAGCGAGATTCGACGACATCGAATGCTCCTAGCGGCCTTCATATCGACATTCGTCGCGCGCAGACTGAAGTGCGTCGTGCGGCCGGCCGCCAATCGTTCCAGCTCACAGGGCGCTCGAGGCGCAGCGCCGCCTCGCGGCGATGCGCCTCGAGCGCGCGCACGCGATGCGCGCCTCCCGCTGCCGGAAGTAATGCCGCACTTCGTAGGGTACGGTCCAGCGACGTCTGCGCACGGTGCGCCGCTTCGGCGGTACCGCTCGCCCGAGCCCTAGCGTGCGCGGGCGAGTGCGCGCAGCCGCCGGTTCGTGCCGCGGCCGACCGTCGGTCAGCATCCGCTTTCTACGGCTGCGTGCGAACCGTTTGGCCTATTCGACGATGAATATTTGGATTTGCACGACTGCGTGTAACGTGGCGAACGCTGATGAATTGGAAAGCCGCCTACGTCTGCAAGACTAAGGCTTACAAACGAAGGCATTAGCGGAGGCGCGCGCCACGAGCGGAAGCCACGAGCCAAGCATCGCTAGGCAACGCAATAGGCGCGGCCTGAACGGCATCTACGATTGGTCACTTGCCAAGGCTGTCCTGGCTGAAGAAATAGAACCGGGTTGGTTCTGCTCCTGAGTCATGGCCAAGTCTTCCCTTAAAGCTGGACCAACCCCACGATATCGACGACGTTTACAGCGAAGACTCCGAGTATATTATATTACGAATATGTATAATATTACGAATCATATGTAATATTACAAATAATATTAATAATAAAAATACTTTCCGTAATAGGTACCTACGAATACTACGAATAATACGTAATATTGCGAATAATAATATTAATATAAATAATAAAGATACACTCCGTAATATCTACCTACGAATAATACGTAATATTGCGAATAATATTATTAAAATAAATAATAAAAATAAGTCCCGTAATCATTTCTCGCCCCCTGACATAGAGCGCTCTAACGTGCGTTCGTGTTCATTGCAGAATTCTTCCGAAAATAGAAGTTCTTGCGAACATCGTATACGGAAACGATACAGCTAAGACCTGTTTAAAGTTATTCTGATTGTTATTTGACCGTAGCGCGTAAGAAACTACGTGCCTATGGACATCTAAACGCTTATCGCTTCGGGCTGCTGGGTCTCCCACGCCGGCGGCTGCCTTAGCTACGCCGGCGGCTAGATCGTCAGCACCTGCGATCGCCTCGTCATCGTAGATCAAATGCATTCCTAGATATTAATGTTGTTGCTAAGATTCATGAGCTATGCATTAACAAAAGAAAAGCACCCCGTAGCCGCCGTGGTGGCCGGAACCGCCAGCTCAGACGCCGCTCGTTGGGCAGGAACTGCGAGCTGAGTACCCCCTCATTTGGCATTCCTAGCATTGTCTCGAACCGCTCAGCACACTATCCCACATGTGTCGCTGTGAATCTCTTTAACTTCGTGGTCATCAGGCCTGTTGTAACTCCATCGGCCAGACTTAACGCTTGCCTTTGAAATCCTCGCTCAATGTGCAATAAACCTCTAGTAACAAGCGACCTTATTTCTGAAAACGGTATTGACCTGCTCGCCCTAACTGAAACTTGGCTGAAATCGATAAACTGCCCAACCATTAAAGACGCAACTCCATCTGGTTTCTCGTTCTTTCACACCCCTAGATCAATCAAAACTGGAGGTGGAGTTGCTATTATCGTTCGCTCAAAATTCAACTTCAAGCCATTTGCAGTACCCTGGAAGCAGTCTTGTGAATCAATTGTCTTGGTCTCACCCGAAAACAAGCTACCGATAGTGGCAGTAGTCTATCGCCCACCAGGTACCAAATCCTCCTTTATCTCAGATTTCTCCGATCTCATTTCGATTGTGTGTGCAAGAAATCGATCCTTCCTCGTTGTGGGTGATTTCAGCGTTCACTTTGATAACTTATCTGACGCTTTCAGCACCGAATTTCGTGCATTGACTGACTCATTGTCTCTTGTGGCTCATGTGCATGGCCCTACCTACATCAAGGGTCACACACTCGACCAGATTTTCTCATACAACTGCACTTTGTCATCACCAATTATTACCAAATCCTGCTTATCTGACCACATGCAGATCTCATTCAATCTACAGTGTGTGCTCACATCAAACAAAACAAACAAATCCTAGCTGATTAAACAGCCTCTTTTTGTATAGCGACAGAAGAGCCTTTATGGCTATCACCACCGCTTGCAGTGGCGATACAGAATCGCCCACAGCAGAAATCGAACCCGGGACAGAGGTCGTGAAAGCAACCGCCTTACCTAGTGTGCCATCACGGCTCAACATCCTCCTCTAAAATAACCTGTGAATCGCGAAACCGCAAGACCCTTGACATCGATGCTGTCTGTGCGAGAATATCTGCTTCACCTCTGCTGCTCAGTCCTCCCTCCGATCTGTCATCATTGGTAGATAGCTACAACACGACACTAGCTGACACGCTCGACGAGTTTGCACCTCTGACAAAGCACACTGTGCGCCCCCGCCCAGACGGCATATGGTTTACCACAGACATTAAATTAGCCAGGTCTACTAAGCACAAGCTTGAAAAATTATACAAAAGATCAGGACTGGCTGTCCATCAACAGGCATATAAAGACTAATAATAATAATAATTCACTTGATAAAGCGCCCTCAGAGAACTCAATCTCTCTCTAGGCGCTTTACATTTGCTGTAAAGTGAAATGCAATTGAATGGTAAGTAAAATAATGCTTGAAAAACAAACAAAATGAATAATATGGTTAGGGGTGACATGCACAGGGTCAGCATGCAAATGTGGTTAGTGGCAGCATGCAAAGTGTCAGCACGCATAAGCACATAAAGGACGAATCACAGGGACCCACTAAATGCTGTCCTAAATAGGTGTGTTTTTAGGTTCCTTTTAAATGTGGTCAGGTCACGGGATGTTTTGACGCAGGTCGGGAGGGAGTTCCAGGCTTTGGGAGCATATGAACTAAATGCACGGTCTCCAAAAGATTTAAGGGGTTTACGAGGTATTTGTAGACTGTTGGATTCCAAAAAGCGGGTGGTACGATGCTTGGCCTGATGGGGTAGTATATCTGACAGATAGGCTAGAGCCATAGAATGAAGGGACCTAAAAGTGAGCGACAAAACCTTGAAGTCAATCCGTTGCTTGACTGGTAGCCAGTGCAGGTCGGCGAGAAGTGGAGTAATGTGGCAACTGCGACGCTCACGACAGACAAGCCTAGCTGCCGAGTTTTGCACCAGCTGCAATCGCCTGATCGCACATGCTGGTAGGCCAGTGAGCAGTGAGTTGCAGAAGTCGAGACGGGATGTCACGAATGCATGGACCAACTTGGACGTGGTATTTTTATCTAAACAAGCCCGAATTTTAGCAATGTTATGAAGCTGAAAATAGGCGGATTTGACTGTGGAGCTGATATGGTCGTCTAACGAGAGGTCGCTTTGGAATATGACACCTAGATTCCGAGCTGATTCGACAGGAGATATGCTGGCACAGCCAATTTTGAGAATCAGCCTCTCCAGTCTTTGAATCACATTGGGTTTGCCCATAACTAGTAAGTTAGTTTTATCATCGTTTAGTTTTAGAAAATTTGCTGCCATCCATGTGCGGATGTCATCAATGCATGCAGCAAGTGAGTTGAGAGAGTTTGAGGTGCTCGAAGGCTGGGAGGGATCAAAGCAAAGGTACAACTGAGTGTCATCCGCATAGAAGTGAAAGCCTTGATTGTGTTTTGCAATCACGTCAGCAAGAGGGGGAGTATAAACCGTGAAAAGAACCGGACCTAGCACGGAACCCTGAGGTACCCCATATTTCAAAGGTACCTCAGATGATCTTTGTCCATTCAGAAAAAGCTTTTCGATAATCAGTACGAGAGTCGCGTCTCATTTGGCTGCGGCATTTGCATTTGGCATTCCTTGACTGAAAGTTTCCCTTTATTTCGAGCGCTCGCATGCCCAGTCGCGCAATCGAGCCTTTCGCCGGCCGGTCGCAAACGATGCGATAAAACCACGCTGCAACCACGACGTTCGCTAAAACGTCATCGGAGTTGCCGCGCGTGACGCGCCTCTAGACAGCGCTGCAGTCAGCGAGCGAGCGGCGGCATCGTAAAATCGACTGCCGGAGTCTGCCGAGTCTCGAGCCTACGCATTCGAGTCTCTCAGTCCGCGCCGTCGGTGACGAATGATTTCGTCTCGTCGCTGTCGCCGCCGCCGCCGCGCCAGGCCGCGGCTACCTTCCCGACAGCATTTCGGCATGCGACGTTGCCACCATGACGATTCTTGCCTGAACGCGTGCCCGGCGACCGATGTTCTCGCCTCCATCTCAAAAAGACCTTGGTCTGGTAGACTTCCGAAAGAGCTTCCGGTTTGGATTTGGCTCTGTGTCATCGGCGGCGACGGCAGCGGCAACAGCAGCAGCAGTCCCTCTCCGCTGCGCCTGCAAGTCGCCGCACGAAAAGGTTGGCAAATCACGTGACATCACGCTCCTTCTCTTCCTCCTCCTCTCCTCTCTTCCTCCTCTTCGCTCGCAACCAGTTCGACGACTGCCACGCCCGTCTCGGTGTGACGCATGGGTCTGTTGCGCCGGATTCGACGATATCCGGCGTGTGCTGAGAGCCAAGCGCCGAGCGAGGCGGTGGCGGTTGCCGCCGCCGACTCGCACGGCGCCGACGTCGAAGCATCCGACAGCGGCCCCGGCAGACCAGCAGCCGCCGCCGCCGCCCCGAGTTCGAGCTTGGAGAGCCGGACGCCTGACAGAGTCGCGTCTTCAGCGCGCCGGAAACGCTCGAAACGGAGCGGCTGCGCGCGAGTCGCGCGCGCAGCCGCTCCCGACGTCCCGGTTCGTCCCGAGTGCCGACTTTTTTCGGTCTGTCGCAATAAAGCTCGCGCGCCTGGGCCTCGCGAGCCTCGTCCTTTCAATTTGCAGCCGCCGTCGTCTCGGAATCGCTGCGCCGACGTACTAGCGGACGGACGGACGGACTAGCGGACGGATATACGAGCGAGAGAGCGAGAGTGCAGCGCCCCGCTCGGGAACGAGTCGGCGGTCGTCGTCGTCTGCCTTCGCAGAAACTCGCGGCGCGCCGCCGCCGCCGACGCCGCCGTGGGCGCGGCGAGCGAGACCGAGCCGTCGCAGCCGTCGATTCGTCCGTCGGCGCTCGAGGCACCGGCGGAGGCCGCCGCCGCCGAGCGCGTCAGAAGGTCGCCGGCCGCCTCGGCTTTCGCGTCGCCGCGTGCGTTGTCAAGCCGCCGACTCGTCGCCTTCCTCGATGGAGGTGATGCTCGACATTTTCACCACGCTGGAGGCGCCAACGAAGACGGCGCGCTTTGGAGCGATACTTATAAATACTGATAAATGGTATTAATTAGCTTCATTGCATTTAAATATTGCATGTAACTGCTAACGATGTATATGTTGTGTTTCTACGTGATTTCCTGCCCCTTTAAAGAAGATTGTAAAGGAGAGGAATACAAGTAAGACAAATATGCCCTGTTTAGAATTTGTTTTGCTGTATGTGAGCGAAACCGCACTTGTTTTCAAGCACGCTCCTTACGTACTCATAAATGATCGTGTGCTTGTGAACACGTACAGGTATGTATCTAGGGGCTGTGTGTGTGTATGTGTGCATGTGTGTGTGTGTGTGTGTGTGTGTGTGTGTGTGTGTGTGCGTGTGCGTGCGCGTGCGCTTGCATCCATGTAACTTAGGAAAGCCTAATGTTAAGAGCAGTAGAAAGAGTTGCCTCTGTGACTCCATGTTGAAATACAAATTGTGTGCTGAGCGTGAAGCAGATTTATATGGAGCTTAACACCTCTAAAGGGATATCGCCATGCTTGAAAGAAGTGCGAACAGATGTGGCGCTAAATGCCATAATGGTATCCTTTTAAAAAGCGGCGAACGGAAGGTATAGTATGCCACATCGTCCTCCTTACGAGTTTTACCCCTCCATCTCTTGAAACTCGAAGAAGAGCCATAGCAGCTCGGCCATTTACATATAATAATATAACAATAATAATGATTATTATTATTATATTATAATAAAAATAACAGTATATATATATACTATTATATATATTTATATATATATATATATATAATGTTATATATACATATATAATATTATTTTATATACATTATATATATATATATATATATATATATATATATATATATATATATATATATATTAAAGCCGGTAGAAATGTGCAGAGCGTTAGTCTGGACAGCCACAAGGTGTAAGTTTGTGTCCCCGAGTTAAAATTACGCCGCCGCCGCCGCCGCAGCAGCTTGCTCCGTACCTGCTGCTCGGGCCGCCCTTGCGCTTCGTCGTCAGGCCGAGTTTGTGCTTGTCCTTCGCCCCGAAGCCGGGCAGTTTGGGCGGCTCGCGATCGGCCTCCTCTGGAGCCGACGCTGCCGCCGCAGCGTCGGCTCCAGCGGCTCCAATCGCGCTCGCCGCCGGCGGCAGTAGGGCCGGAACGCCGCCGCCGGCGGCGGCGGCCAGCTGCAGGGCGGCGGCGGCGCCCAGCGAAGGGCTGCTGCCGATCAGCGGGGCGGCGGCGAAGGCGCCAGCGAGGTTCGCTCCGACGAGTCCCGTCTTGCTGCCGCTCTGCTGCTGCGCCGCCGCCGCCTGCGCCAGAAGCTGCTGCGAGCGCGTGGCCGCCATCAGGGCGCTCACGACGGCCGCCGTCTGCGCGCTCAGCCCGCCCAGAGCCGCCAGGTTGCCCAGACTGTTGCTCGAAGCGCCGGCCGCGGCGGCGGCGGCCTGCGGCGCGAACATGGGCGACAGCAGCGGCGGCCTCCCGGATGCGCTCGTCCGGCGCGCCATCGCTCCGAACAGTGCTGCAACGACAGCAGCGCTCGCGGACCGCCGGAAACAATTTTGAGCGGGCTGTGCTCAATTCCGGCCGCCGCCGGGCGTCGCCGCGCTGAGCGGCGGCGCGCGCCGAGGCACCCGGGCGGGCAAGCCGTCGCGCCGGCAGGGGGCGCTTGAGGCGCTCACCGGAGAGCACGGCCTGCTGCTCCGCGAGAGCGTCCGCTTGCTGCCGCAAGTCCGCCGCCGCCGCATTCGGCTGCGTCGTCGTCGCGGCGGTGGTAGCTGAAACGGCGCGGACGGGCGGCCCTCCGGGCTCGAGCGTTCGGGCGCTCGCGGGCGGCGGCGAGGCTGCTCGACCTGAGGCGTCGCAGCCTCGCCGCCGCGGTCACGCAGCCGGCGGCAGCCGCGCACGACCGCTGCAGTTCGTTCGAGGCCACGCGGCCTCGCGTCGGCGCAACCGCGATCTGCACTCGCAGCGCCGCCCATTCGGACGTCGATTC
>WPIO01000501.1:0-35391 GCA_009760855.2 Cristatella mucedo | reverse complement strand
ATAGTCTTCAAGTCCCCTGAGGTTTGAGCCGTGTCTTCTTTTCTATAAGATCTAGGACGAATGCCCCGGTTGACTAATGGAGTACAGAGCCAAGTTTATATCGATCTAGCTGAACGGCTTTGCCCCAGTTTCAGCCGGTGTGTCGTGTGCCCTCAGTACTGTATTGGTCAATATATTACTGTTCCATTCCACCGCTAAATCCTTTCGCGGACAGATGCTTTAGCTCGGCAGATTCTAGAATGTCGAACTCACTTCACCACAATTTCTAGGCGCCGCAACCTACTCTCCTGACGCCTGACAATGGCTCATCCCTTTTCCATCGGTCCTGGAAGAACTGCTACTTCCACGCTATTTCACTACCTCGAATTTGTCTCTAAGTGACTCTGCATGGTTCCCACTTCTCTTATTGCTTGATACTAGGTCTGTCTGGCTACCGAATGCATACTGACTGCCGATCCTAGGCTGTGTGTGAGCTAAACAACCACCTCCTGCATAACACCCACATTGTCTTTGATGAGGTGACAGACCAGAGATACTTACACTCATTACATTCCACAGGGGGGGAAGAGTAGCGGTCTGACACATGCCGTACAACGTGAGAGATCGAGATGTACGGGAGAAACTGACAACACCTTCATCTCAAACAACACAAAAACCCCAAGCGTGGAGTTGTTAGTGCTGCGGCTGACAATCGAGTGGGGTCGCCACTCAGCCTGCTAGCTGACTGATGGACCGCATGCAACGTCCCAGTTGCAGGCATAGAGCTGGAATGTCCTAGATTGTGTGTCATATTCAATGCAGAAACGGTGGAAGAGCCTATTTTTTGATCTTGACAACTTGTTCACTTTCTGATCGGGCACTTTGTTTTGCCCTAACTATTAAGTTAGCTTCATCGTCATTTCAATTTCAGGAAGTTTGCTTCCATCCCTGTGGTTTAATCACATACACGATATCTAATGCGAGGGGGTTTGAGATAATTCGATTAGCTGGATAACTGGGAGTGATGAATCAGAGATTACAAACTGAGGTCTGCTGAATAGCAGTTTCAAAGCCTAGATTTGTGTCCCTGCAATCAACAATACCTCGGCATGATGAGCGAGAAGTAGCGATGAGGAGCGGAAGCAATAGATAGGAGCACTGAGAGAAGAGAGCGAGAGGTAGAGAGAGAGCGATAGAGAGAGCGAGATATAGTAGAGTATAAACCTTGGATAAGACCCGAACCAGTCCATAGCCCTGAGGTACCACTACCTTAGTGATCCTTCACGATCGTTGTCCGTACACCCTCAATGCGCTTCACCGATTTTCCTACACTGAGACATGACTTAAACACATTTTAAATATGAAATCCGAATCTCATTAAAATGGATTGACAGTGCTGATGTAGCCAGATCGACCAAATTGATTAAAATATTAAAGACATACATTTAGTTGACTATACTATCCTAAAATGACAGTTTTGTAATATAATTGTAGTCTTGCTATGCGGCGTGCCTGGCGCGTGCTTAAGCTTTAGACATATGGTGACACCATGACATACAATCAAACGTTTAGGCGAGAATCTCGCATCCACCATCTGTGAGTTTGTGAGCTCCACTCACGAGGCTGCACACGACACGTCCTTCTGCCAACGAACATATGTATATCCTTTGGATTGTTGTAGCAAAGTAAAATATAAGAGTCTGCTTACAGAAGGGGAAGCTGAAATTCATTTTCTTGCATGTTTGCTATTTTGAGGTGGAGGTACTCCTCATGTCAGACGAGAAACGAATCTTAAACGACCACCCCACATCGGTCCTTGTAGGTACTTTTAAATGTTTATTTTCAGGAAATAAATGCAGTTGCTATGCCTCAGAGTCAGGTGATTGAGGCAATTATTTTGGTAAAGTAAAAAAATTCGTGACTCGATTGCTGCGTGTAATTATCAAGGTGTTTTTTAGGGTTAATCGCCATACGGGTTTGGCCTGTTGTTTACGGTGCTCGCCTGACCAAGGTCAAAGTGAATGCATTTCTTGACCGAGGTCGTGGGCTCAACCCCCGTTGCATTTGTGAAGCGTCTGAATAGAGAGATCAGGTTCTCTGAGGGCGCTATAGAAATGAATAATATACGTTTTTACCGCGAATCACTTGTTAATGCTTTCTTCATAGCAATTGTAAAGTACCTAAAAAGAGATTCAGCTCACTGAGGGCGCTAGAAAATTTATTATTTTTATTATTATTATTATAGGTGATTAAATACATCCAACCACTATTGGTTATAAAAGCTAGTCTGATCCGCATTGGCTAAGGCTCCAGGATCTACCCGGTCGAAAGCTGACTCATATGTGCTTTGTAATCCTGCACCTCATTATAAGCTTTTTGGATCTAATTGAAAAATACTGAGTGAATGCAAGCTTCACCAAGCTAGTTTTGTTCGCTTGTCTGTTTAGCAATTATTTGTTTCTCATGCTTGAAGTTTGACTCAATGTGCCTTTTTACATGCCATCTGTTAGTCATCTCCTAGTGGTATTCCAGAGCAACGCCTAGCTGTCTCTTTCTCGCTTTTTTGTCTGTCTTCTCCTTTTTTCTTTCCCCCTCTCTCTCTCTCTCTCTCTCTCTCTCCCCCGCCTCTCTCTCTCTCTCTCTCTCTCTCTCTCTCTCTCTCTCTCTCTCCCTCTCTCTCTCTCTCTCTCTCTCTCTCTCTCTCCCGCCTCTCTCTCTCTCTCTCTCTCTCTCTCTCTCTCTCTCTCTCTCTCTCTCTCTCTCTCTCTCTCTCTCCCCCCCGCCTCTCTCTCTCTCTCTCTCTCTCTCTCTCTCTCTCTCTCTCTCTCTCTCTCTCTCTCTCTCTCTCTCTCTCTCTCTCTCTCTCTCCCTCTCTCTCTCCCTCTCCCTCTCTCTCTCTCCTCTCTCTCTCTCTCCCTCCTCCCCCCTCTCTCTCTCTCTCTCTCTCTCTCTCTCTCCCCCCCTCTCTCTCTCTCTCTCTCTCTCCCCGCCTCTCTCTCTCTCTCTCTCTCTCTCTCTCTCTCTCTCTCTCTCTCTCTCTCTCTCTCTCTCCCTCTCTTCGGTCTCTCCAATCCTAATCACTACTGTTAACCGCACCAGCAGACGTACTAGTGAATCATCGACACCTGCGCTTCTTCTTAACGAAAAATCCACGTGCGTTGCTCTATTGGCTTTTCGTTGTAGCGCCCTGGCTCTTTAGTTTAGCCTCAGGTTGAGTGATCTCGGGCGCTTTTGAGGTCTCAAGCTTCAGTGCGGCGAACACCCGTTCGACTGCAGGCTGCTCTGTGCAGGCTGGCAATATGCCAATCTCCCGCCCAGCAAGCATCACTGGTGCAGCCGAGTCACGGACCGAAGCCTGCTAAAGGCGAATGGCAATGCTTGCTTGCAGGCGACCCGCAGCCGGTAGTGGCTCAGCTCGCTCCGAGTGACCTTGCAGCGAGCTGTGCTTGTTGCAGGGCGTGGGCTGAGCCGGATGTAAGCCGCTGGCGCGGTAGTGATCTCAGTTTCGTGCTTGAGAGACGGCTTCCAGCGATAAGCCTCGAGCTAGGGTGCGGACTGTAGGCGCTCGATAATATCTATCGAGGCGCTAGCCATTGTTGTTGCAAACCATAGATTGCCAAGCAACGGCAATCGTAGCTGTCGAGACTGAGGCTGCTCAATAACTCATGCCCCTATTAAGAAAAAGCGTCGGGGCCTCGGAGCGGCGAGATGCAACGGTCGCGGGCGTACTTCCCTTTGCGCAGGAGTGTCCGAACTCAGTCACCGACCAGCTTCTTGCGAAGGCTCGAGTAATCGATGAGTTGGCTAGAGAGCTCCCACCTCTACTGTAATGGCGACCCATCTTAGAGAGAGGGCGCTGCTTGGCTACGCTCAGCGCCACTGCGCGAGAGCGTGAGTGCATCGCCAAAGTGACTTGCTGTCTACGTGTGCGTGTGAAAAATGCACACGGCCTCTGTCTGGAGTGCAGTTTATTCGGCTGGCCGGTTAGCGACAAGTTAGATGAGATCGCTCTCACTAGAGCCCTGCACACCCGCTCCTCAACTCGTTCTCTCTCAGTCACTCTGTTCATTACACAAAGTATGCTTGTGCGTACTGATACTATGCACTGTGGCTTATTCACCCGTCTGCTGTCCCTCTTCTCTTCCCACGACACCGTTCTATGCAATCTCCACCAGCACGTCTAAGATAGTTAAGCTCTATGCATCAGGTCCAACGTCTACTCATCGATGTACGCGCATGCAGCTCACACACACACACACACACACACACACACACACATACACACACACACACATACACACACACACACACACACACACGCACGCACACACACACACACATACATACACACATATATATATATATATATATATATATATATATGAGCTGAAGATTAATCTGCTTCAGTTAGCTTTTCCTGCCCCAGTAAACTTGCCTCTTTTTGTGACGGTGTGCTGTGCATGCCTATCATTTAACGATATATATATATATATATATATATATATCGACTATATGTGAAACGATAGCTCTATAATTCATTGTATTGGCTTTTAGACTCATTGATTATGCCCCAACCTTCAGGGGGGTAGTCACTGACATGCCTTCACTTATTAGCCTTGCTTCGCTGAGCCCTTAACATCAGTCGCACACGTGTCCATGGTGTCGCCTTACGGTGTCTAGTCTATCAGTCCGGTTGTCGGCCTGAGCTACATTTCTCTCTTATCTCCCAACGACTGGTCTTCATTCCCCGCTGCCGATGCCTCTTGAGTGTTTCCAGTACAGGGTACCGCCGCATAGCTGAAGCTCAATTTGTGGCTTGCAGGAGAGACGCAAGCAGCTGAAATGGGTCGAAGGCGGCTGACTCTCACGAAGCCCATCGGACACGCTCGCTTTCAGAGTCGCTCCCAGAGGACCGACAGTGAAAAGCAGCTGTTAACCTCAACTTCCGCCTCAAAAGGAAGCTCCACTGCTCTGGCCACCGGGCATGCTGGGTGGTATATGCAGCACTCGCTGGACAAGTCGGGCGCATCGGCGGAGCCTCGAGAGACGGTCGGCTGTCCGCGCTGCATTTTGCCGAGCGGATGTCAAGGACTTACGGAATCGAGATTAGGCCAGGCGATCCGCTGGCGTATGATCGGGACTCGGCCTCGGGACCTTGGCCGTGACGCCGAGCGACAGCTACCGTAGCTACGGCGACCGTGCGCCTCCGAGCGCCTCCGCAGCAGCAGGGGTCCTTTTCGGAGGCCGCTTTAACGGCGTCGTCCCGACGCGGAGTGAGCCCGATTATTCCCTCCGCCTCCATCCTACCGGCCGAATTTGTGCGCCTCTGCGTCCGCTCGCCTCTCCTGCCGGGGGGGGGTGGGGAGATGAATGCAAAGGAAAGAGACGCTCGCCAAAGGAATCCGCAGATCGAGAGCCGACGAGTGCGCGGCAGTAAGTCAAACGGTACGGACGAGAGCGAGGCCATGACCAAGTAACAGACGCCGGCCGGCCACGCCGCGATGTCGTCGGAATTTGCCGCTCGCGCTTCCTCGCGCCCTAGCGGGCCACTCCGCCGGCCTGCTCTTGCTGCTCGTGCTGCAAATCGAATGGACATTTATTTGAGGTGGAATGGTTCGTAGAAAGGGCGGCATGCTAAAGCAGACGCATTGTGACTGCCTAGCCCTAAACATCATTCGCGGTTCCTGAATTGCGTTATAATAATAATAACAATAATAATGCACTTGATAAAGTGCCCTCAGAGAACTAAATCTCTTCCTAGGCGCTTTACATTTGCTGCAAAGGGAAAAGCGATTGAATGGTGAGTAATATCATGCTTGATAAACAACATGAATAACATGGTTAGAGGTTACATGCACAGGGTCAGCATGCAAATGTGGTTAGTGGCAACATGCACAGTGTCAGCACGCATAAGCACACAAAGGACGAATCACAGGGACCCACTAAATGCTGTCCTAAATAGGTGTTTTAAATTCTTTTTAAATGTGGTCAAGTCAGGGGATGTTCTGACGCAAGTCGGGAGGGAGTTCCAGGCTTTGGGAGCACACGAACTAAATGCACGGTCTCAAAAGGATTTGAGGTTTGTACGAGGTAGTGGTAAACTGTCGGATTCCGAAAAGTGGGTTGTTTCTGTACCGGTTAGGCGACAGTCCACGGTTAGGCAGCCTACAAGTCGAAGCCGTGCAGTAAGTAGATACGTCTCAGCAGCTGAGCCGCCGATTTGTGCTCAAGGCCGTGGAGCCGCGTGGGAGTCGCTGTACGCCGCGGCTACTTTCGGTCGTCGCTATTAACCCTTCGCCTTTAGCAAACCGATCTTTCTGAGCTACTGCTTAATCACTTGCTATCTTACGCTGGGAGCGCTCTTCGTTTCTGCCCTTCGCTGTCCGCTAGCTCCGTCTAGTCGGCTGCACGCCTGCACGCATCGGCGCAGCACCTACAAGCCGCTAGCCACTTAACCAAGACTCAAAGCGTCACCGTTGTTTGTCGCGCGTCAGCTGGCACTTCCGTCGTTACGAGGGCTTCGCTAGCGGCCCAGTTTTGTCCGGACGAGGGAGACGTCGAAAGCTGCGCCCGTAACTGTCGCGCCAACGCAGCCTGCCAGTGCTTTTTTTGTGGCCGTCCGCTACGAAATGCTACGGAGGGGGCCGGCGGTAGGGGACCGCTGGCGGACGCAAGCCGTTCACGTGGTGCACGGGGTGCCGGGTAGCAGAGGGAGGGTCACTAGAGCAGTGTAGGGGCCGTTCGGGCCAGCGTCCGTCCGTGTACAGCTGAGTGGCGATTGCCGCCCGCCATTCGACGTCTACCTATTTAGCCGGGCAGCCTCGCCTCTAGTTGACCGTCACGATGGCGGCGTGCTCGACCGCAGGTGCCGAAACCGTCAAGGGGCGGGCAGGAAGCTTGGCGCCGCTCGGACGACCGTGCGCTGGCTGCGCTAGACGCGACGGACGACCCGGACGCTCGCGACACGACGCTCGTCGAGCCGCCGCCGCCGCGAGTGCGATGCCCGTAGCATGCCACCCCGCGACAGGCCGAGCTCTGACGGCTCGGCGGCGAGCTCTTGGGGCGATCAGGCCTGGCCGATGAGCTGGTCGCCGCACGAGTTCCGGATCGCCGGCTCCGCCGGCTTCGCTGCTTCTTGGGCTCTTGTCTACGAAGCCGCGAAGTGGCGCGCGCAGCGACGTAAACTCGTCCACGGGCCACGGCCGCGGCACGTGTCGGCGCTGCGCTCGATCGATTCGATGGAACGCTCGCCGGTGCCATTCTGAGCTGGGTCATTTTATGTAACGAACCCCTGGCGGCGGACGGCTTGGTGACGCAGCAGCCCGAGCAGCTGACCGACGGGAGCGACCGGCAGCGGCAGGCAGAGACGGCGGTGCCACTCCTGCGACCGCTCCAGCGTCGACGACCACGTACCGGGGTAGGTCGTAGAAGTGTCGTGTGCCCGTGCGGCGCCGGCCAGCCAAGAGCGACGACATATCGGATACGCTAGACCGAGGCGTCTCGGGGACCGCCGCGGGGCCGCCGTCACTGCTGCGGCTGCTGGCCAGCGGGTAAGTTAGTCGCTCCTGACCGCAGCCTGTGTGTGACTCATGACCGCAGCCTGCCGCCTCGGAGCCCATTGCCTTTAGGGGTAAGCTTGACGACACGTCGGCCGGTAGTGTGGGCCGCGGCCAGGCGTTCGCTCGCTCGAGCCGCTTTGGCTCCGGCGACGCTCGCGCCAGCGGCCGCGCGTCGCCGTCCGACGCGCCGTACACGGATAGGCGCGAGCTGGGCTCCGACCCGCCGGCAGTGACACGGCGGCGGCAGAGGCTGCGTTTGCGTCGCTTCGGCTGTCGAGCGCGAGGAACTGGCAGCTCTCGCGGGCCGACCCTCCGACTCGCCGACCTTGCGGGTCCCCACCCCCATTTACTTCTCCAAGCCCCCCCCCCCCCCCGCGAGGCCCTGCGCTCGGGGGGGGGGGGAGGGCGCGATTGTATCACGAGTGCAACGCAAAAATAGAATTCGCTGAACTGGCAGCCGGCTTTGTATTGCGCCACAAAGGCTTGGCGAATTGGCGCTGCGATGGCTTTGTATTTCGCAGCAGCGGCTTCACGTGTTCAAGCGCCAGGACGGCGTAGCGCTCGTTTGCAATAAAAATAAAGAGCGTGCCTCGTCGACCGCGCAAATTTGAGCTCGCCGAAATGCGTTGTGCGCACTGCCGGGTCGGCCGATGGCGTCGCAAGCTCGCACTGCTCCTGCCTCACCCACCGCGGCCCGCTTACAGCCAATGAGCCTCGCGTTGCTTGGGCGAACCGCGGCCCAATTCGTCACCCACCCTAAACCGCGCGACCATGAATTCGCTCGGGCGCGACGCGAGCATGCGACTGGAGACGAGTGGGCGGCGCAGGGAAGCTGTGCGCAGCAGCTTCGCCAGCGCAGCTCCCAGCGCTCTGCAGACCTTGCGCTCGCCTCCATTGTGACGCTCGCGCCGAAAGCTCTTCGACCGACAGCGGACGCTCTTCGCGCACGCTGTAGGCTCCGTTGATCTCTGCTGAATGTGAGACGTGCCATTTAGCATGACCCGGTCGAGTGGGCTTGTTCCAATAGCGAGCGGGAGCGTGGCGGTCGCTCGAGCGGGACTCTTTACTCGTCGGTCTCGTCTGGGTGGCGCTAACGTCTTCCCAGCCGAGTTTTGTCGCTGACATTCACGTCCAGCAGCAGTGTATACGCCATGAAGCCACGCGCAGAACATGCCTGAACGCAGTTACATTGTTAGGAAGACACGGTATCGTTTTCGCCTTTGCTACGCTACCTTGGCTACGCTACCTCTATATTGCAAGCGCAGAGCTTCACATTCCTAGCAGACGCACGGAACGTACTGAGGGCGCTGGCTCCTTGAAGCGACGCTAATGAAGCGTCGTCGCTGCACCGATACGCGCAGGCGTGCAGACGGTAGCCGAGTGCGGCAGCAATCGAGAGATACGCGCCTTCATTCAGCAACTCCACGTCGTTAACGCAGAGGGCCCATTCTGAAATCGCAGAAGGCCACAGCTGTACAGCACCAACCGTTGCGTACACCAGTTTAGTTCAAAGCTCAAAAGTACAACTGACCTGCTATCGCTACGGATATCTAATTCGTACGGTCTAAACGCAGATCGACATACCTAGCTCGTGATGCATGCCATTCGGTAACGGTTTGTAATGTCAAGCAATCTCGCTATCTTATCGATTTATCGTGCGGTCATCTCAGTATACTTACACTCGCACACGCGCCAGTCCGAACGCACTCACACACATACATATATATCTCTACTAATTAAAAGCGAAAGTCCTCACGACGCCGCAAGACGGTGCACTTGCATCACGTGGCTAGATGGCGCACTTCCGTCAAGCGGCAAGATGGCGAAGCACTGCCCTCCGTGGCGGAACTATTGTGACTCAGCGAAGCGAGTCTACCGGCAGTGAGCTGTTCGCATATTATATATATATATATATATATATATATATATATTTATGTAATAATATAATATATATATATATATGTGTGTGTGTAATAAATATAATAACATAAATATAATATATGTATGTATATATGTGTGTATACATTTATTTACATATATATACAGCACGTACAGTATTACAAGATATCAAGTACATATATTTATTTATTTATTTACATACTAGCTTATGCTCGCGAAATTATCTCGGAAAGTTTCGGAATTGCATAGCAATGAGCACTTGAGTGTTCACTTATCTAGCGGTAAGTCAAGCCAAGCTGATGAGCCCGGCCTACTATCGGGCATGAACTCCATACCAGAGTCTGGGTCGAAAAGTACTCGCGTCTCACCTCCAGTATCTCACCTTCAGTCTCTTTCTATTTTTGATCTCGTAATGGGTGTCGTTGGGCTTTGAAAGCACAAAGTCTCTGGGCTTCTCCTTCCGTCTCTTACTTTTGCACAGTTTGCGTGTGACGTTCCTTTTAAGTTTCAGCAGCGTGGCACTCAGTGTCTTCCTTTGTAACTTGATTTCCTCGCAGTTATCCGAAACAGGTAAGCTTGTATTCTGCTTGCCTGCCTCCTTTTTGTTCCAAATTTATTGCTGTGAAAACTCGGTGGTCCTAAATGGCGGGTGGAAAGCCCAGGCGTTATACGGAAATCGGATTGCATCCGTGAAAAATCATGGAAAACTATAAATTTAACAGGAAAGACAGACTTGTGTGCCCACTGACATAGCTCTTGGGCCCACCCAACTGATAGCCAAGTTTTGAGTTCTTAGCTGTTTGACTGAAATAGGAATTTAGGTGTTGACTTGGACAGTTGCCTAAATTTTGAAAGCTTCATTAGAAAGACTACTTCCACAGCTAGCCATCACGTCCGATCCCAATCTAAGACTGGGAACTGTCTTCCACGGTGGCTTGAAAATAATGTAACTAGCTCCTTAGTCCTGTCTCGTCTAGATTATTGTAATTATATTTTGACTGGGCTACTAAAAAAGTCACTAGGCCACTACAGCTGGCCTTGAATACGGCTGCAAGACTAGTTTGAAATCCCAGAGGTTTGACCATATCTGTCCTTTGCTAAAAGAGCTAGGACAGCTGCCGGAGCCGTGATGGCACACTAGGTAAGGCGGTTGCTTTTACGAACTCGGTCCCGAGGTCGTGGGTTCGATTCCTGCGGTGGGTGATTCTTTATTACCACTGCAAGCGGTGGTGATAGCCGTAAAGGCTCTTCTGTCGCTATACAAAAAGAGGCTGTTTAATCAGCTAGCATTTATTTATTTACAGAGCACAGTTCTTTCGCTGACCCATAAGGCCTGCCACGGCTTGGCTCGTCCATACCTAGCTGAACAGCTGCACCAGTTTCAGCCTCCTCATGCCCTCAAGTCATTTATGGTCATGACATTAGCTGTTCCATTCATCCGCCTAAAGATTGTTGGCGACAGAAGCTTTTGCTATGCAGGTCTTTGACTGTGGAACTCGCACAATTCTTACGCAGCGATAACTACTCTCTAGCTGCCGACTATGGCACACCATTTCCAGTGGTCCTGAGCTGCTACTTCCATGCTATTCACTGCCACAACTGTTATCCAGACTTAACGTTGCTTCTCACTTTCTCTGTGTTGCGTGAGATAAAGTGTGATGGAATGCCCACCGAAAAGACTGAATGCCCACCAAAAGCCGCTTAGGCTGTGGGTGGACTATTCAAAACACTGCAGTGTAACACACACCTAGTCTCAGTGGCTTTGTGGAGTTACAGACGGAGATGCATTAAGCTGCATCTACAGAACGTAGTGCGTGTTGGCCATCTTCAAATTTACATTAATGATATTGCATTCCCGTATAAAGAGTCACAGGCAGATTCAATTTGTTCAGGCTCATCGCCAACTAAACTCAGGCACAGCAAGGCTTGCTCAATATCAACTATGAGAGTGCATTTTGCAGTTACATATTCGCAAATTTTACCATGGTCTCTCTTATTGACATTTTGGAATGACACTCACAATTGCTGCACCATCATAGTGTTATTATAAATCTCACACAAGCGGCACATTCTGCGCCTAATGTCAATGACTGGATGGACTCGCTCTCTTGCAAACCTAGCTTAATATAAGGATTGGTCCATATATGATATATATAGATCAACCCTATGTATGTATTTCATATATATATATATATATGTGTGTGTGTGTGTGTGTGTGTGTGTGTGTGTGCGCGCGCGTGTGTGTGTGTGTGTGTGTGTGTGTGTGTGTGTGTGTGTGTGTGTGAATTAGAGCTCACTGATTCGCTTTGCTTGGTCATAGCAGAATTACCCGTCTATTCCACGTCACTACCGGAAGTACTGGTTGCCATCGTGCCACTTGGCGGAAGTGCTGCTTGACTGAAGGACGAACTTTCTCACTTTAATTAGTAAAGATTAATTAATTTATTAAAAAGGCTGATAATGCATTTTTTATACATCATCCGGGATGCCCTGTACTGCCGATGTCCCTGATTTCGTCCTCGACTTTCGGGTTAGGAGCCAGGACTAAGCGGTTTCCGAACCACTGATGGCGTCAGACACGCACAGCCGTCTAAATGTAGTTATCTCCGTTCGAGGAATGCTGCGATCAGCCAGGAAGGCTTCATTGCCGAGCCATCAGCTTCCGAGCGCACTGACCACGAAAGGCCCCAGCGAAGCGGACCGACAGCCGGCATCCAACAATGACCTAGCCATGACCGTGTACTTGTCGACCTTGTTCCGTGCAGCTACGCCAAGGCATCCGAGCTGCCGTCGAACAGTACCGTTACGTTGACGGTGTATATACGTGTGTGTATATACGTTAAATATAGAGAAGATGATCGAGAAAATGAGTGAGCATTTCTTGGAGATGGTTGATACAATGAGATCAGTGAATGAAGAGCTATTAGATTCCCATATACTAATAATAATAAAACGTTTGAACGCACCCTCAGAGAAACGCACCTTCAGAGAACTCGATCTCTGTCTATGCACTTTTTACGGCAAAGTAAGCGCGATCGAATTATTAGTGCTAGCATGCTCAATAAACATCAAGTACAATATATTTAGGAGTGACATGCACAGGGTCACCATGCAAATATATAATTTGGGACAGGATTATGTCGATGTGGAGAACAAAGATTTTTACGCCATGGCTGGTGCAGTTTACGTGTAGCCCATGTGTGGCTTTGGAATATAGCGCTCTAGGCTAATGATCTGAACTGTTTTTGACTGTTAACTGTTAATGACCTGACTTGTTATTATGGTATGGGCATTCTCGAGTAGTGCCGTACTCTGCTATCGTCGCTAAACTTGAGGGTACCGGTGCAGCTGTTACGACACTTCAGCTGTGCTTCGAGGCGCCAGCTTCACTAGCAATTGTCACGCGTCTACTGGGGCTGTCGTCCATTGCATGGGCCTCGCTTGCTTGTTGGAAGGCCTGTGTGCACGTTCGTAGCAGTAGTGCCGTGCGATCTCCAACGTGAGTCCCAAAAAAAGGCGTAGCCTTTGGGCCGGTGCCGGCCGTCGCCGATACAGGCGTCGGAGTATCTGGCGGCAAAAAAAGGAGGACAAACTGCTGACGAGCATTTCCGCGTTCGTTAGCACACGAAAACGCTCGGTAGCAGTCTACGTTAGCACTCTGGAGGAGCAAGGAAGTGATAAGGGTAGGCTAGCGATAGCGATTAAAGTAAACTGAAAACCAGACTGGGGATCTTGAAATCGATTCGATACGTGATAGGAATCAGTGAAGCTCAAGCAGAAGTGGAGTTATGTGTGAGCTAGGCTGTTGGAAGCAGACCAGCCACGAGTTGCTGAGGCTTTTGCCAGCCCCAGACAACGGACGGCACAGGCCGGCAGTCCTGAGTAAAGGGAACTGTAATAACGTAGCTGATGTCACGATTGGGTGAACTAGTTTGCATATCGTATTCTGAGCTAAGTAGGTGCTGATTATAGCAATGCTCTAGCTATGCGACCTCGGTCCCGAGGTCGTGGGTTTGATTCCTGCTGTGGGTGGTTCTTTATCGCTACTGCAAGCGGTGGTGATAGCCGTAAAGGCTCTTCTGTCGCTATATAAAAAGAGGCTGTTTAATCAGCTAGGATTTATTTATTACTGAAAATTGTATTTATTATTTATTATTTGTTTATTTTTATTATGTATTATTTATTATTAAAATTTATTACTGAAAGTCAGCCGCATTGACAGTGAAGGAAATGTGCTCAACTAATGACGAGTCGTTTTTGAATGATACCCCTAGACTATGGGCAGACTTTACCAGAGTTATACTAGCTTAACCGAACTGGATGGCTAGGTCATCCAACGTTTGACATATACTAGGTTTTCCGATAATAATTAGGTCAGAATCATCCTTGAATTAGCTGCCAATTATTTATTGTATGTTCCCTCGAGTTTCGACGATAGCTGGTGAGTGGAGCATGTAACTATTGCTATCAGATGCAATGCAATGTAATGTATCTCCGTCTGTAACTCCACAAAGTCACAAAGACCATGTGGGTGTTACGCAGGAGAGTTTTCTATAGCGAACGCACAGCCTAAGAGGCTTTCGGTACGCATTCGGTAGCCAACGAAGATGGCTTCCTAGTTGAGGGCATGCATGCATGCTTGCTCGAACGAACTCCAGTCTTCTCCAAAGAGCCTCAATCGCGACCACGCATTTTTTATATTGGCATTTGATGTTAGTGTCTGTTGTAAGTGGGTCGCACGTAGTCGTTAGCATGTCGACGTTTGCTGGCGTTCGCTCTCTTACCGTTGGAGAGAAAGCTCCATAGCAAGCAGTTCTTCTCAGTGTTCTCAAGGTCCGCTCCGAGGGCTCAGTTAGCCTCAGGCCTCGAGGTTTCCCGAGATGCAAATTGAAGCACGGCATCGAGTTTTCCCCGAGAACAAAAGTGCTGACGAAGGTGGATCCCCGCCAGCCTTACATATTTTCTGTTTGGGAGCTCGTCGGGCGCGAGCGCCGTCAAAGCGCCCGTCCTCTAGTCTGAGAATCCGTGCATACGCTTGAGGGCTGACGTGAGATAGCAGGCTTCTTACTTAGCGAGTTTCTCCACTAGGCCTGCGGGAGTGGCAAGTACAAGCGTTGTAGTGACCTCGGCTTTTCTTTTAGTCACAATAAGCCATATGTCACCCAAGACCAATCAATAATCTTAGGCAAGTTCACGTGTGCACCGTTTTTGAGTACCTCCCCACGTGAGGTGAAACTCAATGACAGAATGGCACTGAAGCTGGCTGCAGGCGGCAATCTTTCAGAGCTGTGAAATGTTACCAATCCCTCCTTTAAATAAGCGGTTAGCTGTTCTGGTGTAGGTGCGGGCCAAGATTTGCTTCGCGGTTCATACTTTTGGAAGCATTAAAAAACGATCGCCGGAATTCATAACCCACATGACCCCTCAGTGTAAGTCCAGTTCCCACACTTTATGCACAAGCGCTGACTTGTGGGACCCGTGGATGATATTATATTCCTCATAGCAAAGCCAAGGCGGGAGGTGGGTGCCGCTCGACTTCTCCGTCTTCTCCGACTCCGTCGTGTTCAAGGGCATAGATGCAGGTACACATTCAGATAGTGCACTGGCACATAGATGCACATACACTATGCATAGGCGCTGCTATGCAGTAGGGTTCAAAGCGGCGACTGGCTGTGCCAGGTCTCTTGAGTTACGGCTGATCGTACTAAGCATCACTGAGTGCGTAGGATGTTTGGCCGAGCTGGTTTGGTCTAGCGGTTAAGGTGCTCGCCCCGACCAAGGTCTGACTGAGGTCGTGGGCTCGAGCCCCAAGGCATATGGGAAGCGCCTGAATAGAGATTAAGTTCTCTTGGGGCACTATATTAATGAATTATATAGTCACAGCAGGCAACCCACCACCAACTGAGTAAGCTTCCTAAATTTAATTAGGATAATCCACAACATCCTGTCTCTTTTGAGAGCCAATCTTTTCAAGCAACTGGATTTTTAATAAGTAAAAAAAGAAGTTAATGTAAGCTGGCCAATCAACTTCATTAACATATCGGCCAGAAGAGCCCAATCACTACCGCTTGCAATGGTCGGCAATCAATTGCTAGCTGCAGGACTGTCGCTTGTTCCCATAGCAGAGAGCCAGCCGATGCCCAACACCGACAGTTTATTACCAACACACGGAGCCGAAGAGCTCACCGCTCCCCTCGGCCCCTACTCTCGCTCGACTCGCCACTCCTCCACTCTCCAGTCCACCATCTCCCCACCAGCGGGTTACCGGCCTGTGTCCATACCACATCACAGGCGGAACACAGCTGTGCACCGGCCGACCCAAATGGTGAATCCACCATCTGGCCACCAGCGGGTTACTGGCATATGTCCACGCCACATCACAGGCTCATCAGAGAAGCCGGTATACAATAGATGCATACACACGTACATACGAACTACACGCCCCCTTGACCTTAAGGTCACAAGTCAGGAGCCGCCGTACAATACATGCATACATACGTACATACGAACTACAAGGACTAGCACCCATGTTACCTGGGTTTCGAAGTGAAGTTCGGGCACCTTACCCCTGAGGCTGAGACCGAAGTCTGGCGTCTATCCTGAGATTATAAAAGAATGCGAGAGCCTCCTAAACCGAGGGTCTATTTCCTGCAGAACCCGGACGCGAACGCCAGCCACCCAAAAGAAGGGTAACCGCAGGGGAGTGAATGGCAAGCGCTCAGGCACGGCATGAGCAATTTGGGCAGGGGAGGGAGGCGGAAACAGCCATTCAGCATTTTACCACCATAGGAATGGGATGGGCCCAGTGTGTACACGAGACGTACAGGGCGTCGTCGCAAAGACGGCTATTGGCTGAGATCCGTCGGCAATCTTGCAGGCGTCCTTTAGCCCTGTTTGCTTGAAGGCCGAGGAATGCTGACGTAGGCCGGGTAGCCTGGCTCCTCATTCCTTTGAGATTAGCCATCAATGTCACTTGCATCAACTGTGAGCCTTGGGAGATCCTCGTCGCAAGTAGCTCGTTCGTGCAGCCCACCGAGAATAATCGCTGTGAGCTCGCTACTTTGGGGAGGAGGTACTTGCTCGTGCGATGCTTGCAGGGGATGTTTGTCGAGGGCGCTGCAAGGCTGCAGAAGGTATATACCACCCGATACGATTGGCTGGTCATGCCGAGAACAAGCTTCGACCCCGAGGGATTACGCGGCCTACTTTTTTTTTAACGAATTCCTGGTTGATTCCCAGCAATATGGAAGACTACTGGCGACGGTAACTTGGGCTCTAGTTAGGAGACCTCGAGCAACTTTTTCCTTAACCGTGACTCGAGGGCTAAAAACTTGAATGAAGAATCACTCAATTATTTCATGTCATAGATTTGCATGATGCCGTTCGGCATAATGTGGGGGAGCAGCATTTTTTTCACGTGTCTTGCAGTCATCATTATTAGCTTTAGAGAGAGAGAGAGAGAGAGAGAGAGAGAGAGAGAGAGAGAGAGAGAGAGAGAGAGAGAGAGAGAGAGAGAGAGAGAAAGAGAGAGAGAGAGAGAGAGAGAGAGAGAGCTCAGCTGTTGGTGGTGTTCTGTGTAACGTTAGCTACGCGAATAGAAAATGTTTCTTCGCTAGTGAGAGCATGTCAGTACTCGATCGGACACGCGAGGCAGTCATAAGCCGTCTTTGCAGTAGCCCAGGGTATCATATTCATGCATCCTTCTCACCCAGGGTCGTGCTATTTGCCCTGCTGCAGCGATTGCTGTCTTCGCGACCGACTAGAAGGTTGATAAGTACGATCAATATCACTAATCCGTTACCTGACCAAGCACCATTATTTTATTACCCATATGCCAGCCGACTGCATCGGAAGACGCGCAGTTGCTAGGGCAGAGTGAATTCGAGAAGAAATGCGATTGTAGTCGGCTTCGTGGTCGATGCTTCCGAGAAAGTATCGAATTTAAAAAAGGATGTCATCAGTATCCATTCATTGGGGACTGCCGATCGTAGAAACATCCTGAGTAAGCTGGTCTTTGACAAATCACCCGGGCTGACTACCACACTGAAGATACAGTTCAACCGGCACTCGGATTTATGAGAGAGAGGTGCTCACTTAGCTATATCTGGACCAGATCGAAGAGCTACAGCAGAGAGCTGCTTAGCTATATTGAGGTCACGGGTTCCAGTCCTTCAGCGGACAATCCTTTATTGTTCACTGCTAGCGTTGATGACAGTCGTTAGGCTCATCTGCCGCTATATACAAGAGGATGTTAATCACGTAACCCTTATTTAGCATCATATCTGGCCGAGCGAACGGGACCACACGCACAGCTATAATCAGACCATGTCAAGGACAGCTTCGAGGGAGCAACGTGTGTACAACAGGTTCGATCTCCCTGGCTCATCTTCTGTACGAGCAGCAACTAGCGCTCTTGTCTTTTTGTCCATCCCCAAGTCACGGTTAAGCAAGGCCGAGCTGCGCTGATGATACTCTCAATTCGATCAGTCTAAGCAGAAAAGTCTAATAATTGGTTCTGCATGGAAACCAAATGTGGCAGTTTCGGCGGCACCTGTATGAGGCAGTCGCTTTTTGCGAGTTATTTCGCTGTCACAGTTTTTTCGATTGCTACTCTGCAGAGAACGAGGCGGGGCGTTATAAAGATTCGTGTGTGCACGCGTGTGGTGACTGTGCGTCTGCCATTCTGTAGGACCTTGGAGCTCATCTATAGCAAGATATGGGCAAATTCCTTAAATTCAGCTTGCTATTATGGAAGAACTGGAAACTGCAGTTGCGGCGACCCGTCATCACGCTGTTCGAGATCCTCTTGCCGGCTGCATTCTGTCTCATCCTCCTTCAGCTCAGGACACTTTCGACTCCGGAGGTCTTTCCTAACGCGACTACATACTCGTCGTACTCGATAGAAAATGGATTTCCGAACGATCTGATGAATAATTTCAAGCTTGGACGATTTTCAGCCTTAGGCATCGCATACACACCAAATACTAACCTCACTACCAACATCATACGCAAAGCGGGGATGAGGATACGGCAAACTACGAACGTTTCCTACTTTCCTATTTTCACAGGTAGCCTGCCTAATTGCCTGCTTATGCGTACTTTGAAGTTTTCAAAGCTTGTCGTGTCATGGTGAGTTATCCAAAGCATTCGGCGGCAGTAAATTGGTGGTTGTATCGTTACATCGTATTGTACTGTATCGTTTTTGTCTCGCTTGAGACTAAACCTAAGTATACATGGTTTTTATTGCAATAGAACTATAATTGGTTGGTGGTATGGCTTTGAAATAATCGACGCTCTAAATCAATCCAGCTGTTCTTTATTACAACCTTTTATTAAATAATTTATCATGTAATTTGATTTACATACTTTAATTACATTGACCATAAATAATATAACTATATAATTTAAGACCTAAACATCGACTCGCATAACCAGCAAGTTTACCAGAGATCTAAAAGAGAAGAAAGTGTTCACCTCTAGAAATAAATGAACCTACAGTGTCTTCTAACCTAACGTAAGAGCTAAGGTTAAGCTACCGAGGCAACTAGTTTGAACTCATTTCAAAATATGCGCTTTCAAACGAGCTTTTTCTTTTTTTTTGCCGTTACCGCTATTTGGATGTCCTTGTCGTAGCGCCCTGCCGTGTGCTCGCGTCCGGACGAGATGCCAGCGGGAAATGAACGCACCTGTGACTGCAGTGTCGGAGTACGGTCAGCATCGATCGAAGCGTTCGTAGTTGACCGAACGTGAAAAAAATCGAATACGATCAACCCGCAGGATTGCTTTGTAAACCTAGGCCGGAAAGTATGCTAAAATCCCGCGGGATGCAGACTACTTCGTTTGGATACAGCAAAATTCGGCAAATAAATTATTTTATCTTGATCTATTACCTTCGCCAAAAATTCCTTTCAGGCGCTGTCTCAAATTCAGCTTCGACAAGCCTTTGTAGACGGCCTTGTTCTAGTGCTGCCACCTACGTCACGGCCGGTGCTAATTGATCTCGTGTCGGGAACTGCCTCGAACGCTCCTTTTCTTGCTCGAGCAGCTTTGCTCGTGGCGTACTGCTGCGCACGCGTCCGGCTGAGGGTGTAGACTGTAGCTGCTTCGTTAAATACGACAGGTCTCGACACCGAGGATGACCTGGTGACCTTCGCAACGTACTCGAATGGCTCCACGAAGAACTCGCTCTTGTATCTGGGCGGCGTTGTTTTCCTGAATTCCGACTACTCGAGCTCTCTGCCGAGCAACATTACGTACAAACTTCGGTAAGTAACTTGACGCTGTGTCGTGCGTGTCCAGTGGCAAGAGCCTGAGTCCGAGCAGACGAGCTTGGAGTCGGTAGCTGGGAATGTTTTCTTCTATAAGAAGAGCCCTTACAGCTGCCGTTTTCAGAATAAAACGACACAAGCCTAATGCTGCTGGGATGAGTCAGTGCGAGGCCTCTTAAGTACCAGTTCCTGCTGCAATTGTGTTAAATATCAGTTCCCGCCGAGCGCATTTCTTAGCGACTGCGGAAATCTGCCTTAACTAAGAAGATTAGTAAGCACAGGTTAAAAGATAAGTAATTAAGAACTTACTAACGGGTGGGTTAAAGCTTGACCTTGATTAGAGGGGTATTAAGAAATCTCGGCAAGTGAAATCTCATGGTCGATTGCCAGCTCTCAGAGCTCCACAAGTTAAGAGAGGACGCGGCTTATTTGGCAATTATATGCAATATTACCCTTGCAATTCGCTTCTCGTCGGGCCCATTTCAATTATGCTACGGAGGTAAACAGTATACGAATCATTTACCTATGCTAGAAGTGTTTCCTTCTGATATGCTTACTCCGTGCAAGCCAGCTATACCTTGCACGGCAACCCCTACGGTGGTTGCCGTGCTGCGTTGAAGGATGAAGAAAGAGGCACATCGTTCAGCTGTGACGAGTTCCCCACGAGCGAACACTAAAGCTCTGCGAGCTAAATGCGGCTCTGTAGCGTCGTACTTCGCAGTCTTCAATCGTCGCTCGCTCGTTTGTACGACCGGCCTTGACGCCATATGTGGGAATACTAGTTCATATTTATTGACCGAGCCGCAAGCCAACCGAGAGACATTTAGAAAGTGAGATTGAGTCATGATGGGATGCCGAGTTTCCATGAAATCGAAATCATCCAGTTTCTTTTGTCTGTTCGCCTTTAGCGAACGCTTAACTTTGACACACACTGTCTGTCTACCGTTTTTACTGCTAAATAATGCCGAAGATAGTGCTGAGCCCATAAGAAAGTGAGGGCATTCGATAAGGGTCGACTCGCTTGAAACATATTTGTCACATTTCAGTGTCCACAGCTCCCAGCAAAAACGAGAATTCTCTGGATTGATTGCTGCTGGTCACTATGCCTCTCTTGTCTGACCTAAGAATTTCCCCTAGCCCCACCATCAAGGTTTGAACACTGAGGCGTCCCCCTAATGCGGAAGACCAAGTTTCCTAATAGCATTCCAATTTCATAGTAGTTACTGTCTATAGTGAGAAGGATGACTATTTAGCTACATCCACGTTTGCTCGGCGCCAGGTAATGTAATGTAATGTATCTCCGTCTGTAACTCCACAAAGTCATAAAGACCATGTGGGTGTTACGCAGGAGAGTTTTGTTTAGCACACTCACAGCCTAAGCAGCTTTCGGTACGCATTCGGTAGCCAACAGACTTCGTCTCACGCAACAAAGAGAAAGTGGGAAGAATAGCAGAGTCACGAGAGCAGTTGAGGTAGTGAGTAGCATGGAAGTAGCAGCTCAGGACCGCTGAAAAGGATGTGCCTTAGTCGGCAGTAGGAGAGTAGTTGTCGTTTCGTAAGAATTGTGGAAGCGAGTTCCACAGTCTAGAACCTGCAGAGCTATAGCTTCTGTCGCCAGCTGTCTTTAAGCGGAGGAATGGGACAGCTTATTTATTGTCCACACAGGACCTGAGGGCGCGAACAGGCTGAAACTGATGCAGCAGTTCAGCTAGGTACGAAGGAGCCAAGCCGTGGCGGGCCTTGTGGGTCAACGCTAGCACTTTGCTCTGTATCCTTTGCTCAACCGGCAACCATCCTAGCTCTTTCAGCAAAGGTGACACGTGCTCAAACCGCCGGGACTTGAAGACCAGCCTTGCAGCCATACCATGGTCCGCTTTAGTGGCATAATATCTTTCTTTGGAAGCCCAGCTAAAAGGGAATTACAATAATCAAGCCGAGACAGAACTAAGGAGCTAGTTAAATTTTTTACAAGCCACTGTGGGAGACAGCTCCTAATCTTGGATAGGGATCGGATGTGATGGCTAGCTGTAGAGGCAGTCTTCTGAATGAAGCTTTTGAAATTGAGGCAGCTGTCGAACACGACACCTAAATTACGAGCACGTGGTGATGGTCGCACAATAGCATAGCCTATTAGAACAGCAAAGCCTTTTAATCCAGCCACACGCTTAGGGTGTCCTATGAGCAGCAGTTCAGTTTTATCGTCATTTAATTTCAGGAAGTTTTCCGACATCCAGGATCGAATATCGGCAAGGCAAGCATTCAGTTTCTCAGTTGCCTTAAGAAGGCCTTGCATTTCACAATTGATCCAAGTGTAAAGCCAAAGCTGTTCATGCTATTTGTAACTGTGCATGAATACATAGAATTCAATGACGTCTGCCTCGTGCGGCTTCATGATCTTTGAAAAGTAGAGTGGGCGCTGCACCTAACCGGAGCTTTCTATTCACCAGCCTGGTCCACACATTACCGGATTAGGGAGTTTTAAGATTATTTTAAAACATTTGCAACATAAAAAAGTAAGAAGTAAGCAGATCTGGCTATCGAGAAGGCAGCAAAATAAGTTGTACACATTTTCTCTGAAATGCATCTGTCTTTATCATATTTTATGCAAAAAGTACCTTTTTAACTAAGAGGTTGCATAGTGTCTCCACCATTCGCCCATCGTGTTTATTACAGATTTAACTACCTTCTGCGAAACTCCAGTCAGTCAAATTGGGGTACATCAAGCAATTTTCCTAGCCTGCAAACTACTGGACCTCGAAACGGCAATAACACGTACAACCCAACCCCAGGTATGTCGCTAATTTGGTTGTCGAATTATAAGCGCACAGATAGTTTTAGCTGCAGTTGTCGATATTCATATGATTGGAGGCGAGAGCAGCCTTACTCGAGTCCAATCAGTTCGAAGCCGGAGTGGCGAAGTTGACAGAGGAAAAAATCTTGAATACCGAAAGGCACGACTGTCGATGGGTGATGAGCTGAATATTGTCCTATGAGGAATGCTGGAATTTATTTCCGTCTTACAGGTTACTATATCGAAGGGTTTCTCACGTTACAAAATGCCATCAACCGGGCAATTATGGAAGAACTCAATCCATCTCTTGAAAGAAATCCAAACTACACAACGCTGGATGTCAACGCCAAACTGTTTCCCTTTCCGCCGCACATTAAGGATGGATTCATAGTTGTGCTGCAATCACAACTGGCATTCTTTCTCATGATCAGTCTCATCTTTATCGCGCTGAATATACCAAAGGAAGTGGTTCATGAAAAGGAGCGCAAGCTCAAGGTACGTAGTGTTCGGCGTAGCTTTGAAGGAGACATTTTGCACGCTTGGCCAATGTCGCTATTTTGAACAAGCCAGTTTACTACGTAATCTCCGTGCTCGGTTCTGCTAGGAGGCCATGAAGATGATGGGATTGAACAACTGGCTTCATTGGCTTGCCTGGTTTGCCAAGTATTTCGTATTTCTGACTGTCACCGTCTTCATTATGACCGTCATTCTTTGTCCTCCAGGGCGAAACGTGGTACGTTCTTGCGCGTGGTCAATGAGCCTGGCTCCGTGAATGCAGTGCCCTTGACTCTGTCAACGTCAGTCACCAAGCCATGTTTCTCCGCGAGTGTCAACCAAAAAACAAACTGGATGTCTGACGACTGTGATGACAAACGCTTGGTCAGCTCAAAATTACCGAAGCTTGGGCCCTCTGGTTAAAATAGCAGGCCCAACTTCATATCCATATACCCTATCCGCTGGAGTGTTTTTTATAAAAGCGAACGAGTAGCGGTTTTTTGGATTTATGAGATGGTAACCTATTTCAGATGTCAGCGACTTAGTACACTGTACCTTGTAAGTGCATAGGGATACACGAGGCCTGTTTTCGTGATGATCTTTTGCTAGAATGACAGATGGTTTGGGAATCTCTGATTTCAGCTCCATTCATGGAAAAGTCTTTCGAAGCTTATTTCCTGTAGCCTCCCGGAGTCAGCGGAATAGCCGATCGGCAAAGAGAAGAAAATATGACCGAGTGTAAGCAGCACTAAATATTTCAAAGGCAATCGTAACCATGCAAAGGCAGAACGACGTGTCATGTCTTTCTCGTCACTGAATCTTCACGATATATGAAACCTGAGGTGCGAATAATAAAACCATTGCTCTGCGAGAAGATAAGGAAGCCCTGTGAGACAGCTTTTTAGCCTTAGAGATGTTCATAGTCGCTTGATGATTGCGTTTAACTGTTCATAATTTTTGCCTCTGCGCATTGGTAGGAAAGAAAAGATCTAATCAAACGCAGGGTGCATTGCTTAATTTGTTGCGCGTCAGCACGCTGATCTTGAGATACTCGGCCACCAATATCTCTAGACTGTCTTTGCTTGGCTGCCTTCTCACTACACTGGCTTTGCTTTTTAGAACTCGACCACTTTGATTCTGAGATATGCAGACACTTCTACAGTTTTCGTTTTCCTGTTGCTGTACGCCGTCTCGACGATCTGCTTCTGTTTCATGGTCAGCGTATTCTTCAACAAAGGTAGTAACGGAGTTCTTAATCCCAGATAATTACACGAACCTGTGAAACTTTATAATCAACTCATTTTCCCATTACACAGTGACACAATTCTTTGCACAATTCTTGAACTAAACAATAATAACGCTAATCTGAATTAGTTTAGCTCGTAAACCACTAAGCACTAACTAACCGAAGTTAGATGCAGACAACTGACTCGCACTTTTGAGCTTTCCTTAAACTTGGCACTTTTTTTTAAGGCGGCGAGATAATCATTGGCAGGTAAGTATTTACCAGCTTGCATATCAATGGCCGCCTTACTGGTGGGCCTTTCTTTTGAATACAACCCTTCAATCAATTAGCTTCTCAACTGAGGAGTCATGTTCTAATGTGCTGCTTAAACCCTGCTATAGCAGCAGAAACAATAGGGCAACACAGAAACATAATTAACAAAAGCCGTGAATGGACCACATTAGTATTCTACAGTAATTTGGAAAATGATTTAGGTCAAATTTAAAGGGTAATGTATTCACTAGATTAAGAAGATCCATCGAGTGTCATTTTGACTTAGTGTTTATAAAGTTATGTTGTCAAAATCAGGGCCTACTAGTGGAGAGTAAGACAGCCAAACCAGTTCACGCTGCGTATTTAACATCTAATCTAGATTTTTGAAATTCCCTTTATTCAATGATTCCCTCTCTGTACCGGTAATTCTCCTCAACTGGTACGAAATTCTGCGGATTGTCTAGTTTTTTATTATAGGCGTAGCTGCCACATCACTTCTGTTGGAGCTTCACTGACTTCCTATTAAGCATCATATAATTAATTTCAAGATCTTCAGTCAGGCTTACAGTTTCCGTCTTTATTACACACCAGCTTATCTATCCGATCACCTTACTCCCTCAGCATGCTCTGAAGCCAACCTTTCGTCAGAATCTAGTCATCCCACGGCAACTCGCACTAAGTTAAAATCTTTGTGTGATCGTGCCTGTAGCTCGTGTGCACCAAAAGTCAGCAACTCACTTCTGGCTACGATCGTTACCAGCAATACACTTTCATCTTTTTAAGTCTTAGCTAACCAGACAGCTGTTCCGGTCAGCATTTCTTTCGCCTTAGTGAACACGTATGTTAGCTCGTGTGTGCTTTTCGTTCGTACCTGTGCATGATTCACTGCATCTCAATAAAAAGAGCTCCTACTAACCGGCTGATATTCGTATCTTCCCTTTTGCTTTAGCAAGCTTGACCAAGCATGATGCTTTTTTTCTCTTTACGGGCTTGATATCGTGCATGTCACTAACGATTGCTTAGTCACTCCCTTGAAGCGATTTTTAAAGTGCCTGGATATAAATGCAGTGCTCTTCTGAAGATAAAGGAGCGACTTATTATTATCATCATTATTATTATTTCAATCAATAGCCCTTGGTTGTTAACTACGTTCCTTTTGTTATCGACTGCGAAACTCCTTTATATTAGCGCTCCTTGGGATTTGTAGCAGGCTTCATTGTGTCGAGTATTTCTTGAAGCTGGCCTACAAAAGAACGTTCGATCTGCCCTATAGACTTACCTTATGCCATTTGGCGATCGACGGTGATTGTATTGGAATGTAAAAAGTGTCGCCCTAAAGTAGATCTAAACTTCCATGGTCCGTGATACCAGCAGCCAATGAATAACGACCTCTGATGGATGACCAATGAGGAACGACTTCAGTCGACCTCTAATGCATTGAATCTTCAAGCGATGCTTTTTAAGCGGCCAACGTCTCGGGTATGCAGAACTGCCTCCTTGACCATGGTCTTCGCAGACTTCTTTGAAGTAGTTTGTTAGAGTTCCATTCATCTTCTCAAAATCTTTGGTATACATTCATCTGCTGTCAGGCGGCGAGATGTACCATTGACTCCTTATAAAGAAAAATAATGTAGCCAAATGTGATGGATTAACTTGTCTAGCACCGTAGCGTCTGCTTGAAAGTAGATTGGTCACTAAACTTGAGTAGAAGTTCTTGAAATCGGAACAGCCTTGATTGATTCCACTAGAGCCAATTGACGAGCTACAAAACTTCTGTTGTGGCTAGTCAAGTATGTGATAAGTATTAATTTTTTCATTTGACCACTTATAATTTTGAAGAGATTGACCAGCAATTAAGTTACCAGCTTGTATGGTTTTAACGGCAAATTCCACTAGCGGCTTTGTTAAAGGCATTGTTCATCATTGCACGAGAAAGGTATTATGGTGAGAATCCTTCTAGAACATTGAAATGATAGGCGCTGATGCCTTTTAACTGCCCTGCTTTGTCTTTCTACGATGTGAAAATTAAACTGTTTCACAACAGATGAATATTGATAACCTGGTCTTATCCCTTCAAGTGGCCGTGTCCATGCTTTGCCTTCAGATCCAAGCATTGTGTTGAATGAAAACTGTCAATAAATGCAAGCGGTCATGCTTTTTTGAGAGGTTTCCAGGTTCATGAACAGACACAATTTGCCTCAGCAGCTTTCGAACAAGTTTTCATGTTTACCGTTATAGCCAACTCAGCAGCGGCCGCCGGAGGCATATTATTCTTTTTGACGTACCTACCATTTATCTACATCAGTCAGAACTACAGTTCTATGACGATGCGAACCAAACTGGCCGCCTGCCTTAGCTCTAATACTGCCATGTCCATCGGAGCCTACCTTTATAGCAAGTTCGAAGGCGCAGGTAGGTACAGCCACTGACCACTGACTGGACTTCAGCATGCACCGAGCCTTTGGCGATTCTTTGGCTTTTATTCACGCTTATATTGTCGCAGTCATCTTTCAAGGTTTTGATATAGGCCAGTGCAAATCTACCACTCGAGTCCCGAAAGCTGGGTCGCGTGCCGCGTGTAAAGAGATTGCGCCATGAATGGCTTAAAACAACGCTACCGCAAGAGAGCAATTGGTTAAGCATTGAAGCGTCACGCGAGCTGATGTCTGTTCTTTATCGAACAAAGGCATCGTAACTTGAGAGAAGAGCACCTTCTCGCGAAGAGAGCACGCAAAGAGAGCTTTTAGAGAGACCGCAAGACCCTGGCGTCTTAAGGATAGCGTCTTAGGAATCCCCGGGAGCCTTATAACGTCCTTATCACGTTCCATTGCTGGCCGGCTGAACTACCTTCAGCGTTGGCGAAGTGAACTTTGCTCATCAGACACAATCAGCAAGCTACGCCGGCATCCCGTCATGCATGATTACTTGGCCGCACTGGTTTGGAATAGCGGTTAAGGTGCTCGCCTTTAACGACCGAGGTCAAGGTGAATGAATTGTATTTGATGAGGCTGGGGGCTCGAGCACTGTGGCATAACGTGAATCACCGGAAGTATAGATCAAGTTCTCTTTGGTGATATGCAAATGAATTATACCTCTTTTTTACTTACAACACAGTAGGACACAAAGAAAGCACCAGCCAAGTTAAATTGAGTATACGGATTCGTTTTCTATGCAAGTTAACATGACTATGTAATCGTCGCAGGTGAAGGTGTACAATGGACCAACATCAGACTTCCTGTAAGCGTCGACGACGACTTTCCCTTGTCCTACGTATTCGGAATGCTCATTTTCGATAGTATCCTTTACATCCTGATTATGTGGTATGTCGAGGCTGTACGACCAGGTGACTTTGGCATCCCGGAAAAACCGTATTTCTTTTTTTCTTGGTGAGTCTTAAGCAGATGCCAAGAAAATTTTCGAGCACTCTTTGATAATTCAAAATCGAGCCAGGTAACTCAGCGCTCTATTTAGAGGTAACCAGGAATTCAATTTACTATCTGCAGCCCAGCTATTGGTGCGGCACGAAGCGAAACTTCGGACCTTCGATAACACCTCAGGATTCTAATGGAATTTTGAAGAGCTCCGAAATGAACTGCGAGGCGGAGCCTGTAGGAATTCGGGCAGGCATACAAATTAAAGGACTTACAAAGGTAAGTTCAACTCTTTGATGATAGAATCAAGATTAAATATATCAAGGAGCTTAGGTTTCTTGGCATTTCATTTGTACGAGTTAGCGTTCACTCATTAGTAAAAGTATGTTTCTTTTCATTCCATGTCTCCCTTCATTCTTACCGCACAAGACCCCTGAGCAATTATGGCACTTTTAGTGCTTTGACTTTTCCTAATCTCGAGATCCTAAAATCTCGCACTGTCGGTCTTTGTGGTAATTTTTTCTATTTGATGGCACTCTTTAAAGGGTTTCTCTTTCATTAATTTTTCGTCTCGTGCACATCAAGGCAAGGCATTCGTGCATTCTCAGGCCGTTAAAATGGGGCACACGTTGCATCCACGTATTCGGCAAAGATTTCTGCAGGCGCACTCGCACTGTGCTCGTTTGGCCCACGGCTGCATCCGAGTCTATTGGCTTGCCATCGGCTGCCTTCTGTTCTATTGGCTGGACAACGGCTGCATCTCATTCAATTGGCTGCCCCGTGTCTGTATCATGTTGGGCAGAGTATAGGTGTCGCTATGTTGCAATTCACTCGGTTAACCCATAAGTGAACGAGATATACAGAAGTATTGCGATGCCTCAGCCAGCAGTGCCAATGGTCAATGATCTCCTAATTGTCCCGAATCCAAGAGTGCGAACTGACCGACCGGTTTTATGACAGCCGAACAATTTTTACCGTTCAAAGACTTGAGAGTCTCATAATCACTACCTACTTCTTCGTTCTGCAGGCTTTTAAGACCAAAGGCGTTAAAAGGATGGCTGTGGAAAACTTGAACCTGAACTTCTACGAAGGTCAAATAACGGCACTTCTAGGACACAACGGAGCAGGCAAAACTACGACAATGTTCATGCTTACAGGTACTACTAAAACAAACCTCTAACAGCTTTCGGAATGAATGTTAGTGCTTGAATTGCTAGATACTTTTGCAGGCCTTACAGCCCCGTACAATATTTGCAGGTTTCATGCCGCCAACTTCGGGTACTGCAATCGTTAATGGTTATGACGTCCTGAACGACATAAGTGGAGTCAGATCCAGCCTTGGCCTGTGTCCTCAGCACGATATTTTGTTCGACAACTTGACAGTGGACGAACACCTCGAGTTCTTCGCTAAAGTATGTGCCTGTGGTCAAGCAGCAAACGCCGGGTGAGACGCATTCTTTTCGGCGGTGGATATACAGGAATAATAGATTGACCCAAAGTATCTCCGCATGCAACTCAACATAGCCACAAGTACTAAGTGAGCGCTAGGCTGTAGAGTTACTCAAAGCCTAAGTGGTTTTAGGTGCTCTTGAAGTAAATGACAGGTTTCATCTCAAGCAACGAAGAGAAAGTGAAAGGCATAGCTGCGCTGGATACGGCAATTAGGAAAGTGGGCAGCATGGAATGTAGCTATGCTCGAGAGGCCTGAAAAACATGAGCTACCGTCAGCAACCTCAAGAAAACTGTCGTTGCGTAAGAATTGTGATAGCAAGTTTTAAAGTCTTGGGCCTGCACAGCAAAAGCTTCTGTCGCTAACGGTCTTTAAGCGAGAAATGGAACAGCTCCATCCATAGAGGACCTGAAGGCACGAGAAGGCTTAAGCTTGTTCTGCAGTTCAGCTAGGTATCAAGCTGCAAAGGAACGGCGGGCCTTGTGGTTCAGAGTAAGATTTCTGCTCTTTATTAATTGTTCGATCGGAGCCATAATAATAATAATAATAGTAATAGCTTATTTCACAGCCTCTTTTGTATTGAGGCAGAAGAGCCTTAACGGCTATCTCTACGGCTTGCAGCTGGCAATAAAGGATCGTCCATTGCAGGATTCCTCTCCACGACCTGTGCCGAGAAGAGCGAGTACCTTACATCCTGGGCTATCACGGTCCTTGATCAACCTTTGGAGTTGTTGACCAACCTTCAAGCCATATACAGCACCAGCTACAGAAGCTTAACGACTTTTTTTGGTCACCCATTCAAAACTGAATGACAGACATGCAACGTAGACAGAACCGCAGAGCTAGTTATATTCTTATGCGGCCGTCATGTTAGAAAGTCCCGAATCTTAGGTAGAGATCAAGTTTGTTGGCTATCTACTTAAGCCGTTTCCTTAGTTACATTTTGAAGTTATGCCACTTTAATTCCTAGCAGATTGTGACGGTCATAGCCAGCCAGAGTATTGCTGTTAGCTATTTAGTTATCAGAGGCATGTTTGATCGGGGTAAAGAAAGCAATTGAGTGAAAACTAGCAATATACATACGCCTTATTATTTCAGCCGAATCCTGCTGATTATTGGTGTGTCGTTTACCAGCCAACTCTGACGATGCATTATTGCCTTGCGATGTCATTCGCGAACTTCGCTCGATTTTAGATTGCTCGAGCGGGCGCTACGGGCAATAACCAATTGTCATTGCCACTATTGAAAGTCGACCATGCTATTCTCATTATAGCTGAAGGGGTGTCCACCTAAAAAGAGAAAGGAAGAAAAGGACTACTACATAAACACTCTTGGTCTGCAGGAAAAGCGACACGCTTACGCTCAGACGCTGTCTGGTGGCCAGAAGCGGAAGCTGTCCGTCGCCATTGCACTGATCGGAAACAGTAAGGTAAGCATGACGCCGACACTAACAAGGTGGCAAAGCGAACCACTATCGACAAGTCTGCAATTTCCTGCCTCCTTTCTTGCGCTGTCAGCAGCCGCTTAGCAAAGGAAAGGTGGCCGAGTGAGTCGCTTTAGGAACCAAGTGCACGTTGCTCGTGTAGCCATCTTTTAGCAATCTAAATTTAGGGCTAATCGCTGAAGGTACTTATTGGGCGTATCGACTGGACAATTTGCGAATCTACATAGTTTCACTTTATCGGCGTTTAGATTGTAATCCTCGACGAGCCGACATCAGGAATGGACCCTTCCGCTCGCCGACTGATGTGGGACGTGCTGCAGAAGCAGAGGGCGGGGCGTACCATGGTTCTGTCGACCCATTTCATGGACGAAGCGGACAACCTAGGCGATCGCATAGCCATCATGGCTGAGGGCGTACTTCAGTGCTGCGGCACGTCGCTGTTCTTGAAGAACCGATTCGGTGGGTTCCTACATACCTACAAAACGTCGGCCATCAGACGCAAAAGCGACGCTCTCAGTTGCACCACATTATCACTACTTTTGTCCTGCAGGTGCGGGCTATCACATGGTAATGGTGAAAAAGCCTGCCTGCGTTGTTCAGACGGTCATCGATGTCGTGAAGAGGCATGTTCCGACTGCGAGAATGGAGAGCAACGTCGGAGCGGAGCTGTCCTTTGTCCTGCCGCACGAGGAGGTCTCAGCGTTCTCGCCCATGTTCGCCGAGCTCGAGGAAAGAAAGGACGAGCTGGGAATCATGAGCTACGGAGCCTCGGTCACCACCATGGAGGAGGTCTTTCTAAAGTACGTATTCAGCAGCTGCACCAAACGCCAGGAAGGGGCGATCGCATTCTCAGCCTCTTGCGAGCTGGGGAGACGCTGCAGCGACTTTATCATGTTGGAAAGCAGTTAGACAATTTAGCCTAGCACGCACCGAAGTAGTCCGTAAGCTGCATTTAATGGCGGCCTTAATCAGAGCAACAGTTGGTCAACAATTCGTTTTAACTTTGCGTACTCTGCGTTTCCCAACGATTTTCATTAAACTGGCCACCCGTTCGCATAACTATGAATGAGCGGGCAAGGAAGTGACCTCTCTTGGCGTTGATGGTGTCGATCAGTTCGTAGGATGTTTTTCTTGTTGTATTAAATCTCATTGCTTCCGAATTAGATAGATTTGCTCCTCATTGAAACTGCTAGAGAAGCTAAATCTTGTCGTCATGAACCGACTCGTATGGACCAAACTAACTGAATGGATTTTAAAAGTTCACTTTTAACGATTTCTAGCATTTGCTTGGTCAACCCACTGGAAGGCTGAATCCCATTCATGTATGGGTAAAGTCCACGGATACTGTGTTAATCACGAACTCGTTCAACGATGCTTTTCTTGAAGCCTGATTTGATTACTTGCGAAGGGGTACACCTACGAAAATATTCCTGTAACCAACTCATAAGCATAACTGACAGCTTGGAAAGTAAATATTGAGACGCAAGCTTAGCTTCCATTAATCTGATTTGCACTACGGCAGCCGAGATTAGTGGTTACTTAAGAATGATTACTAAAGTGGCATGCATCCCCGTTTAGGGAGGCTAATGCACTGCTATTTCAGCATGAACTTGGTTTATTTCCAAGCGTCTGTAAGGTTGCCTTCGTGGTTAAGGACTTGGCCTAGCCCAGCAGAGTTTGAATGGTGAAAGGGCTCACACAGGATTACATAGATCAATTTTCAAACAGAAAAACAAAACTTTAAATAATACAGAAATAATGGTTTTTTAGTGTTAATAATAGTTGGATATTCCTAAAAGCATCTAAAATAGTAGATATTTCACTTGTTAGGCAAATAGATAAATTGATAGTGTCATAAAATAACACTTTACTTTCAAACAATTTGGTCGACGGAGCTGTAACGATGGGGCTATTAAGTGTTGACTTGTCCTATGTGCCGGGGCTGTTTTGCTCGGCAATATTGACAGGTCACCTCTGAAGTTGAGTAAAAATCTTTTGTCTTTGTTTCCTAGACGTAACAGCCTATTGAAAGTCTTTATCAATCCCTGCGATGACAGCATCCCCCTAGAATGCTGTCTCTCGATTCCTGGCTGCACCTCAATGCCTACATTTAAGCAGGTCACTAGTGATCTCGTCCTGAAGTTCATAACCCATTCAAAGAAGACAACAAGTCCTCTGAACCCTATTCCCACTGACCCGCTCCTACTTTGCATTGATCTGCTGCTGCCATGCATAAGTAACATCATTAATTTGTCCGTAGCTTCGGGTCATGTCCCAGCACCTTTCAAAAAAGCTGTAGTCAGGCCACTTCTCAAGAAAGTGACTCTACAGCAAGAGAACTTGAGCAACTACCGCCCAGTCTCCCTTCTACCATTCCGATCAAAAACACTGTAACGGGTCGTGGCGGACCAGCTGAACTCATATATCGAAACTTAACACCTTGCTAGTAATTTCCAGTCTGGCTTTAGAGCTAATCACTCCACACAGTCAGAATTGCTTAGGGTATACAACGACCTACTTAGGAATGCAGACATGGGTAGAGTGTCTCTGTTTGTTTTGCTCGGTCTTTTGGCAGCTTTTGATACTATCGATCACAAAGTTCTTCCAGAGCGCCTGTCATCTCGCCTGGGCATCACTAGCACTGCTCTGCAGTGGTTCAGGTCCTATCTCAGTGGGAGACTCCAGAGTATTGACGTGAATGAACAAAGATCATCCGATGTAACATCCTCACATGGATGGCAGCAAATTTTCTAAAACTAAACAATGATAGAACTAACTTACTAGTAATTGGAAACCCAGCGTGATTAAGAAATTGCAAAGGCTGACGCTCATAATTGGCTCTACCAGCATATCTCTAGTTGAATCAGCTCGAAATCTAGGTGTCATGTTCCAAAGTGACCTCTCGTTAGACGACCATATCAGCTCCACAGTCAAGTCTGCCTACTTTCGGCTACATAACATTGCTCAAATTCGGGCTTGTTTAGAAAAGGATACCACGTCTAAGATGGTTCATGCATTTGTGACATACCGTCTTGACTTCTGCAACTCACTGCTTCCTGGCCTAACGGCATGTGCAATCAGGCGATTACAGCTGGTGCAAAACTGCAGCTAAGCTTGTCTGTCGTGAGTTTCACAGTCGCCACATCACACCACTTCTCGCCGACCTGCACTGGCTACCAGTTAAGCAACGGATCGACTTTAAGGTTTTTGTTGCTCACTTTTAGGTCTTTTCATTTTTTGGCTCCAGTCTATCTATCAGATCTACTCCCCCACCAGGCCAAGCATCGCACCACCCGCTTTTTGGAATCCAACAGTTTACCAATACCTCGAACAAATCTCAAATCCTTTGGAAACGGTGCATGTAGTTCGTATGCTTCCAAAGCCTGGAACTCCCTTCCGACTTGCGGCAGAACATCCCCTGACTTGACCACATTTAAAAAGAACTTAAAGACACACCTATTTAGGACAGCATTTAGTGGGTCCCTTTGATTCATCCTTCACGTGCTTATGGGTACTGACACTGTGCGTGCTACCACTAACCACATTTGCATGCTGACCCTGTGCACGTAACCTCTAACCATGTTATCTCATGTTGTTCATCAAGCATGATATTCCTCACCATTCAATCGCGTTTGCCGCAAAAACTAATGACTAACCGGTGCGGACTTTTAGCCTCTAGTTAAACGAAGCTCAATCAGTGTGTGCTCGTGACATCAATTAAGAATGAGTTCCTGTATTTTTTGAGCTATTTGACACCTGAGTCACACTCTCTGGACAGATTTTACGGTTAGAGGTACAGCTCAAGTCGAGGTTGACAGGTTCCTGCAGAGGTGATGGTGTGCCTATTTCGACACCGAGAGTGATCCGGAAGTGAATCTGGATAGTTGTTATTGAGCCACAGTAAAGATGGGAGCCATCGAAAGTAATAGTAACGCGAAACTTCGCGTATAGCGGCCGGCTATTCGTACACTGCATCTCTGGCGATGAGTCGGTGGAAGTGGTTTTAGAGTGGTACTCTGTTAACGCTTTCATGGCAGACAAGCCTGGCCGTCTCAGATTTCTTAACCACCTCGAGACTCGTGTTGCATGGCAAGGAAAAACGCAGAGCTGTGAAACCGGCACAAGTGTTGACGAGTAGTAAAAATGAATGGACCCCTTAGCTTAGTCTTATAGTGCTCGATTATCTTTGACAGTCACATGTTCCTGTAACTGTTGCAGTGCGCGTCAGCTCGACCCGTAGCTAGCACTAACACTCTTTTGCGAGCTGATTGTGTGGTGCGTCGTAGTCTCCTAATGCCGCTCCTTCTTGAAATCCCCGGATAATCCATTTTCACGCTTTCTGCTAGGGGGCATGGTGGCTTTGCATCATTTTCGAGGGTTAAGATTCCCAATACCTAAATACTCGAGGTTTTTTCCCAATGCTAGTAATTTATTTTATAGCACTTACTATAAGAAAATTTGCTCTGTCAACTACGAATTTCAACATTTACGCAGCTAGAGATCAGAACTTTGATGTGCAGTAAGTTAAGAACGAGATAAACGGCATTGTTCAGCTGTGTAATCCCAGATCAAATAATCCCTAGATTATTCTTGGTGAATATATTAGCCGGAATGGAGTAGAAGTTTTCGCAAAGAAG